>CM069524.1:455000-652500 GCA_035773235.1 Eospalax fontanierii | reverse complement strand
GTTGTTAGCTACCATGTAGGTGCTGGGAACTGAACCCAGGTCCTCTGCAAGAGCAGCCAGTACTCTTAACTGCTGAGCCACCTATTGCAGTTTGATGACTCTGGATTGTCAGGGCTCTTTGGAAGTGAATAGATCTAGGTTTCTTGACCCTTTGAAATGTAAACACCTTGTCTCAGCTGATAAACCTGCAGACCTTGGGGCGGGGTGAGGGGGGTGAGGGGAGGTGAGGGGTAGGGGATGAGAGGGTTGAGGGGTGGAAATCCTCTGATTTCTGGGGTCCACCACCATTCTCCAGCTGGCTGAAAGTGCAGAATCACAAGCCCACTCATGTTGCATCCCCACCAGACTCACAGGACAGGCAAAGTACAGTGGATGGAGTTTTGCTGGCTCTGAGCTGTGAACCTGGAGATAAGAGAGATGGGAGAAAAACTAGATCAGAAAAACAGTAAGAACCAGTGAATGGCCTGGAAGTCAGGAGATGGAAGCCCACTTGAGTGGACATCTGCATGGCTTCCATTGTATGGGGGCAGGACTTAGGTTGGTGTGAGTGCTTAGGGTGTGTCTTCAGTGAACACACACCTGCTTTGTGCTCAGTATCTACCCAGAAGTGGAATTCTTAGGTCAGAGTGCAGGAGTGTGCTTAGCTTTAGTAGATAATGTCAAATTGTTTTCTAGAAAAACAAAAAGGAATTCCACTGTGGCCAGCAAGGTACCGGAGTGCCGCTGCTGTGCATCTTCCCTGGGGTTGGCGTTTTCATTCCTCTGAGTTTAGTCATTCCTTGGCACTTTTTAAAAGACAGGGTCTAATGTAGTCCAAGCTGGTCTCGAATGCTGGGATTATAGGCAAGGGCACCATGGCTGGTTCTGTCAGCTCTCAAACTACTTTAGCTTTTTCTTTTCTCTCTTTTCCTTTCCTTCCTTCCTACCCCCTTTTCTTTCTTGGTTAGAGTCTCTAGCCCAGACTGACCTTAAACTCTTCATGTATCTGAAGATGTTCCTGAACTTTGGCTCTCTCTGCCCCTCCCTTCTTCATGTGTGCTTTGTAAGCACTCTCTACCAACTGAGCTATGTTGCAAGCCCTGTATTTTTTAAATAGGCCAATTTGATAACACATATCACATTAAATTTTGGTTTTTTGTTTTCATGTTTTTTAATGTTAAAGCATATCTTTTAATGACTTTTTCTGATTTATAGATAACATTTTATAGAAACATTCCAGTTTCAAGATTTTGCCCAATACTTAGCTGTCCTAATTTCTTTTCTGTTGTGATAAAATACTCTGTCAAAAGCAACTTAAGAGAGAGAAGGGTTTATTTGACTCGCAATTCTAGGTTAGAGTTCATCACTGTGAGAAAGTCAAGGCATCAGGAACTTAAACGTGCTGGTCACATCCACAGTCAAGAGCAGAGAGAGAATGCATACCTGCTTGCTCTCAGCTCCCTTTCTCCACTCTTAAACAGTCCAAGATCCCTGCCTAGGGAATGATGTCACCCATAATGGGCTTGTTATCCCACCTCAGTTAATATAATTGAGACGGTTCCCCACAGGCATACCCACAGGCCAACCTGATCTAAACAATCCTTCACTGAGACTCTATTCCCAGGTGATTCTAGATTGTGTCAAGTTGACAATTAGAACTAACCATAACTCTTGGTAATAAAAATTCTGGTCGAACTCCCCATATGACAATTGTACTTTCTGCTTATTATGTCTGTGTGGTTCCTCTCTGCATACACATGCATTTTTCTTCCTGACTGTGTCTTCTTGTTTAGATTGGGAAATGGGGTTCCAGACCTTGTTCACTGCAGAATTTTGCCTCTTCTCTATTACAATAATAATGCAGCTGGACCTGGTGGTACACACCTTTATTCGGGAGGTAGAGGCAGGAGGGTCCCTGTAAGTTTGGGGCCTCCTTCCCTGTCTGCTTCCTGAAGGCCTCTTCTGCTTTGAGCTGGCTGTGTTCCTGTTTCCCTGCGGCCACCCGAGGGATCCTCAGTATAATCAGACTTTCTGGAGTGCTGGATTTTTATTTCTTTTTCTTGGCATTGAGCTTCTAAGGTTTGATCTTATGTATGAAGATGGGAGGGGAACACAGAGGCCTGGGCCACTGTAAAAATACCTCTGACCCAGTAGGATTCAGGTGTGAATGGACTTTGCTTAAACAAGGTCTTGGGTCTTCAGTGACCGTGTTTCCTCATCTCTAGCAGATGTTGACTTCAAGGCTCAGTGACAGACGAGGTCTTTGAGCCATCTTTGCCAACTGTCTTCTTTCTAAGTCCAGCAGTTTTTCAGTTTGGATATTTTCTTTTTAGTCTCTCTCTCTCTTTCCTCTGTCTCTTTCAGTGCTAGAGATTGAACCTAGGGCCTTGTTAACGCTAGGCAGTGTTGTGGCAGCTGAGGCGCAGGATGAAGGCAGGGCTCTGAGGGCAGGAGCGGTTGTCCAGGGCTTCAGAGTGTCCAGCTGAGTGGTCACCGTGACTGAAGGCAAGGCTACCATGGCCATACGCCTCTCAAGGCTCACCTTTTTTAAGGCTCTGTAGATCAGGAGGAAGGAAGTTACTGGGGCCCCACTGAGGCAGGTCAAATGAAAGCTCTTGGGACTGAGTGACACCTGACTTCTGATCTGAGCCTCTAGGATTTTACTGCAGAAGTGCTGTAGGGTGCTTGCTCTGTTCAAGGATCTGAGTCTGGTCTGAGGATTGACTTTGACAGTGGGGCACTACCAGGGAGCTTTTAACAGAGCACATTCTGTGGTGTTGGGTAAACATAATCAGGCTTAGCCTATGCAGGGACGGGACAGCTTGCTCCTCCTCTACCCTTTGTGCTTTGTTAACAGAATGTCCCTGGCATGCTGGGCTCCAGCCTGTGCCAGCTTAGTTTGGCCCTTGCCTCTGGCTGGGCACTGTGAGAGCCAGGGTCCTACAATGGAAAGCAGGTATGCCCGCCTGACCTGCCAAGATTTTAGTTTCAAGGTACAAACTCATTCTTCCTAGCTGCTTTCTGACACATCCCCGACTCATCAACTTCTCCCTCTGGCTGGGATGGGGACAAGATCCCAGGGTGGCCTTGGTTTCCCTTGCATAGCAACAGACAGCACCTTAATACCAGGAGTCACTTGGTGACTTCTGCCTCCTCGGTGCCTTGGAGCAGGCTGTGTGTGTGGGGAAGAGCAAGTCTCCTCAACGTCACCTCCAGCTGAGGTGGACGTTGCCCTGAGTTCACTGCCTAGCTGGCCAGTCAGGCCATGCAGGGCACCTTGCAGGGGAGCATAGAGCTGGGAAACATGAGCTCCTAGTGGCTCTGAGAATCTGGAGTAAGATTCAGGTGTCTATGTCCCTCTGCCAACTTTCCTTCTTGCCTTTGGCAGGACCAAATTCCTTTAAAAAACCAGAAAGACAACTCACAGTGAACCTATTCAAGCCCTTGGTTCCCACTGCTCCTGCATTTTGTGATGGTGGGCTCAATGGTAAGGTGGTCCTGGTGCGGGACAGTTGTTCCACCTGAGGGAGGGGTCTTGGCTTCATGTGGTAAAGTCAGACGCAGCAACCCTAACCTTCTGGAGTTATTATGCTCTTTGTTTTAGTTTCCAGGGGACTGAGGATAAAGATGAATACTAGGCAGCCTGGTTACTCCTGATGGTGTCCTGCCACTTGTTATACATCTGGAGTTCAACACTGTATAATCTGCCTCCCAGTGCCTGTTGCTCATCACAGTCCTTGCCTGTCACTTTCCAGCCATGCCTTGTTCGGTTTTTTCTGTTTGTTTGTTTTTATCTCTGTGCCCTATTTTTTCTGTCGGACAAACTCACAGTAGTATCTCAGGATTTTCATGAGGAGCAGGATTGCCAGCATAGGTCCTGCACCTAAGAGTACCTGGCACATCATGAGACCCAGCTATTAATGCTTTGTTTTTGAGACAGGATCTCATGTAGCCCAAGCTAGCCTTGAAAATACCAAGACTGCCTCCACTTCCCAACTGCTGTATTACAAGTGTGTGCTACCACAGATGGATTCTCAAATATTATTATTACTGACCTTTTCTTTTGCTTTCTTTGTGTGTTTATGTTTGGTATATGTACATGTGTATATGCAGGTGCATGTTCACTTGTGGAGGTCACACTGGGTTGATGTCAGGTGTCTTTCTCTATCCCTCTCCATCTTGTTTTTGAGACAGTCTCTCACTGAACCTGGAGCTTAGCAGCTCTTTACAGATGGAGCCTTCTCTCTCCAACCCCTCCTTAACATTCTCTATGCACGCGTGGTGTGGCTTTACCATTACCCTCTCTTTGGTCAAGGACTGGCCTCTTGTGTGCACTTTGCACTCAGGCTGTCTAAACGCACCCCGCCTGCTGAGATCATTTGCATAACAGCCGTGACTCTGCACTCACTCTGGCTTTGAGCTGCCCCTCCTTTCTATTGCATCTCTATAATCCTGTGCTCCATCATGGCGCCCAAAAGCAGCCACCGCCTTTGTGAAGCTGTGGGACAGATCACCCGGGAAGCAACCAGCAGGGGATGCAAGCTAGCTTCTCCTTTCAATAGGAGTAGGTTCTCTGCCCAGTGGGATTGCTCACTGCCGGAACAGAAGCTTGAGCGCAGAAAGCAGCCTGGGATGGATGCAGTTGAGACACCTTTAGAGAGTCTCTGAGCCTCCCAGGGTCACCGTTTTATAAGGAGCCCACCCTGCCTTCTGGAGCTGCTGAAGTCACAACCTGCTGACAGTCACAGTGATTCCAGCCACGTGGAGTCAGGGCATGTGGCCTAATATTACTCAGTGGATGTCGCGGCATCTTTGGGTCACCCTAACCTTCCATTACCTTCTTTTCCGTCTTGGGATCATTCCCTGTGTTGGAGATCTGAGGCTTATGAAGACTGGAACTGGGATGGCCTGGAGGGAAACTGAACCATCAGAGGTGAATAAGAGCCTTCCAAGTTTCAGATGTGTAGATGACTTCACCTGGTCTCTGATCACTCAAAATAAAAGAGCCATTGGACTCTCAACACCCCACCCCACCCTGTCTGTTCAGCTGGGGCACACCTGCAGGAATAAAACTCTGAAGGTTGTTCACTAGCTGTGGCAGACCACCTATGTAGTCTCATCGCCCCTGAGCACCTACCTGGACAGCTGGGAACAGCCCACTCTAGAGGTCTGGGACCCTGGTGTGTGTGAGGGGGAGTGGGCACAGCTCTGGGTGTTCTGAGGAGGGTTAGGCTCTATGCCAGGGACTAAGCTCTGGCTTGATGTCTATAGTTTGCTGGGGACAGGCATAGAACCCTCGCTTCCTCCCTTAGACTTGTTGAACCTGTCCTTTGAGTGGACAGTGGATCTGATGCTTTCCATCCACAGGATCTGTTTCTGAGCCTAGATCTTTTAGTGGAGAGATAAGGCCATGTAGGACAAGGATCAACTTGTCCTAGCTTTAGTTGAAAGCTCCTTGTACTGGGAAACTGGTCATCATAGGTGTAGGGAAGCCCACCATCTCCTGACATGTGCCACAGGAGGAGCTAATCTCTGTTGGGATCCTGGAGAGAGTCACCAAGCACTAGCTGTGATGAGAACTTCTAGGGGAAAAAGAACTGACTGCCTCCCCTTACACCAGAACCAAGACTGCAGACTGATATAGTCCTCAGAACATCGCAGGCCTGGGCCAACCGAGCAGCTGCTACTGGGGTGGCCAGAGTGGGCTCACGGTTAACGGGTGCCGGGAGAAGAGAGACACTTACCTTTCATCTCTGTTCCCTTCCTAATGACCTTGTTCTCCCCGAAACCTATCACATGAAGTGGGATGTGTGAGCTGCTTACTACAGGCTGCAGCTCTGCAGAGTGTTGGTTGCTTCACTGCCAGGCTCCAGAGCATGCAGGCTGTGCAGGGAGGGTGGCCAGATGTTCCTCTTCCACATGTGGATACACATCATCACACAAACATACACACATATAAACAAACATGCATAGCAACACAAAACAGACACACATGCATATATGTACAGACATATTGTATACCCACCAACCCACAAGTAGAAATATATACAAACATACATTCTAACATACTACATGAGGCACCCTCAATACATAAACATGTACATGAGCACACCACATGCAGGTGTGTGAACACATCAACACACATATGTAAACATATACTCATACACTTGGGACAAGCATGTACACAAGCCTGTGGTGGGGTTGAGAAATGAGGAGAGATATGAACTTTTCACCTATTTAATCACTCTCTGCTTTTAGCTGGCATTCCCCAGGATTTTCAATGTGTCTGATTGATGGGTCTGTTTTACATCATACCAATATCTCACTGCTACGAAGAAACACACACTTTCAATGACTCAAGGCTTCCAAAACCTAGTCATCAGCTCCATATTTGAAGGCCTAAAGGCGATATTGTTCTGAAGGCTTCCTTGTGCCCCACTGGCTTTCCAGGCTTGTCTCAGGTCCCAGACGCTCACTCAGGGCCATGTCCTCAGAACATTTCTGACTATGACCATCATGGCACACTGAGACCATCCTGTTAACCAGGACCAACATCTCCAGCAGGGGGGCTGTGTCGGGTTGGGTCTCCCCTGTGACCACTGCCTTCACTTTCAAGGATGTTCCCTAGGGACTGGAGGCCAAGAGGACCTAGGGACCAGCTCCAACTTCAGCCGTATCCTCGGTGGCTCAGCTCTCTTTCAGCCTCCCGAACCTGGGCATAACCAGTATCTGCCTCAGGACTCTCTGAAGGAGTAGTTGAGCATTTGGTAAGATACCTGGTACTAGTGACAATCTGACATTGTCACCCACTAGTGAAATAAGTGTGTAGATTGTGACCAGTACTTAAAAACATTAAGTAGGGGGCTGAGCAGATAGCTTGGTCAGTAATGTACTTATAGGTCAAGCATAAAGACCCGAGAACCTGAGTTCAATCTTCAGAACCCACATTAAAAAACAAAAAACTGAAAATGGGGCATGGGGAGAGGCTTTTGAGGAGGACCTGAGTTTTGTTTGCAGCACCCACATGGTGGCTAACAACCATCTGAAACTCTAGTTCCAGGGGATCCAATGCCCTCTTCTGACCTCTATGGATATGTCTGCATGTGTTACACCTACATACATGTAGGCAAAACACCCATACACAGAAAAATAAGTCACCTCTCACCCCCAAACCTTGAGGTGGTATGTGTAATCCCAGCAATGGAGAGGTTGAGACGAAACATCCCTGGGGCTCATTGGTGAGCCAGCCTAGCCTAATTGGCAAGTTCCAGGCCAGTGAAAGAAAAAACAAGGTGGTTCGATAATATCTGAGGAACAATAGCCAAGGTTGCCCTTTGGCCTCCATACACACCCCTACACATGCTCTCACACACACACACACAAAAAAAAAATAGAATAGGTTTTGGATATGAGATTCTAAAGCCAGTTATAGCAATAGATGATATTGTAACTTGGGGAAGCTTTCCTGGTAGATAGTCAGGCCCCAGCCCTCCCTCCTTGAGGTGACCTGGGGAGCTGGCCTCAGGCAGGGCCAAGTTTGTGCTGGCGGAGTAACCTCAGCCAGTGTCCCATTGGGACAGGACCTGTCCTCAGTCAAGGTAAGCAGATGATGTTGCCTGGGACTGGTGGCCTTTTGAAGATGACCTGGCTATAAGCAGCACTGGAAGATATGTCATAGGGTTGGAGGGCCTATTTCTCTACTTTCTGATGATGCTTTGGCTCTTTTACTGCATAACAAGAACATTTGGGAAACACTGAGTCAAAGTCAGACACATTTTTTTTTTAGCCTGCAGCCTCTATCCTGGAGCCAGTATCTGGTCTATACTTGTATCACCTGTCCATTGCAACGTGGCAAGTTATCTCACAACTCTGACTAAAAATAGTCATTGACATCATGTCACACAGTCCCTGTGGGTCAAGTGTCTGTGTGCAGCGTGGCTTGAGGGTTCTGGGTAGGTCTGGCTTGAGGACTCCTGAGCTATAGTAGGAGCATCAGTGGGGACTGCCTTGTCTGCAGCTGGGCTGGGGCTGGAGGAGCTATTCCTACCTAGCTGCTCCCACTGGGCTGCAGGTGGCATTTGGGAAGAGCGTGGTTCTCTGGGGATATCTTTCTGCAGAATTTCTGGTGCCTCAAAGAGCCGAGAGGCTTCTCCTGTGAACAAGTGGGAAACTGCAATTCCTGTCAAAATGAGACTTGATCACATACTGTCATCGTGACTAGTACTGCATCAACGTGCAATTCTGCACTGCAGTTAAGACCAGGGGCGCAGTCTTAGCTGGCCAGCTGGCCGATGCACAGCCTTCAGTAGACTTTAGGGTATGTGGATCCCTAAGTTTTCTGTGCCTCAGATGGTCATAGGATCTGTGATTTTAAGAAATACTCCTGAACTAAACCAGTGTTCTAGCCCAGACACCCCAACTCAGCCCCTTCCCTGAGTGACTGGCTGCCAATATCCTGCCCAGCTCCAGAGTATCTTCTATCTTATGATGGGTCTGTGTATACTTATGTGAGCTGTGTGTATATGATGAGGTATACACACACACACACACACACACACACACACACATATAT
This sequence comes from Eospalax fontanierii, assembly GCA_035773235.1. NCBI lineage: Eukaryota > Metazoa > Chordata > Mammalia > Rodentia > Spalacidae > Eospalax > Eospalax fontanierii. Next base: position 643,949 of record CM069524.1, on the reverse strand, counting down.
ATATATGTATGTATGTGTGTACATCTGCATATGTGTGGTATATGGTCTCATGTATATGGTATGCATGCTTGTATACATTGTACTGTGGTCTACGTGCATGGGTACAGTATGTATGTGGCGCAGGGTGTGTGGAACCAGGATTGTGATGAGAAGCTGTACACTTTGTACCATGTGGGCATGGTAAAGCCAGGCTGGAGGAGGCCTCAAGTACCCAGACAGCATCCAGTTTGTACTTCAGATGGCTGTTCCCACTGCTGGAGAAGTCAGTGCCATGCCTGGTCCATCCTCACTGGTAATTACTAGTTCTCAAGTTTGGAGCTTCTCTCTACTTCTCAGTCCTTGCCTCACCTGCTACTGTCCCCTTCTATCTCTCCTCATAAAGCCACTTTCTTGGTCTTTCTCTACAAAGAAGGAGTTGGTAGCTGAATCTGGTGCCATTTGTAGCAATTTGTTCCTCTGGGCTGAGTAAGGTGCTTTGTCAACACAACCCGCAGATCTTCTAGGGAAGGCAGTTCTGCCCTGTACAACTAGAATGTGTAAATCTGGTTTGGGATTTCCCCCAAATGGGAAAAGAAACAACAGAGTGTCCCTGTCAAGTTAGGCATGGTATTTGTCCTTTGAGGCCTATAACCTCATCATGAAGGGAGATGTAGACTTGCTAAAGACTGATCTCCTTTGCAGTACCTTGGCCTTGTCTCAGAAAGCCCTGTCCTTCCTTCTGTGCCCTGGTGTTGGCTGTCACCAGCCCCCACAACCCCACCCTAGCTACCTCTTGGGTTACTGTTTATTGGGCTCAGCTGCTGGCCTGAAGCCTGTCCTGGAGGCCGTGTGTAGTAGCTTAAGCAATCAGTACCTGAAAACATGGCCTGGGAGAATCTGTACCAGCTTGGGATGCATAGAGGTGGGACAGAGCCCAGTGACAAAGGAACATGCTTGGACAAACAGGATCCAGCCTCTGAATGTGGCCCAGAAGAGTGGAAGTAAACAGCAAGCTCACTGTTTTGCACCTGTTGGGGTTGAGGTGATGTGGGCCTGTGATTATCTATATAATGTCCAAGATTGTTTAATAACCAGCTGTTGTTTTATACCATAGCATGAGTTCATTTCTGCTTGCCAGATTGTATTGTTACTTTTTAGTCATGAGTTTCTGAACATTTTTTTTCCTGTGTGTTGGGAATGGGGAGACCTGGCCTCTGATAGCTCAGAATCCAGAATCTTATTTTCACAGATTACATGTGGGCCTCCCTTGTTCCCACAAGGACACAGATGGACTCAGGAGGATCCACTCTGCAGCAAGACTGCCATCAGGGTCCCCAGCGACCTGACCTTTCCCTTGGGACATAGCCAGGACAAATATACAGCCAAGCCTGGGATGGCAGGACAGCTGGTGGATGCAGTGGAGCTGGAGCTCTGTGCCCAGGGGAGGAGAGAGGGCCAGAGGTTATGGCAGGGGAGGTACTGTGTAGGTTCAGCAACTACTTTGTTGGGGGCAAGTAAGGACCCAGTGCAGCCTTTAGATAGCAGTGTGGCCTCCAGGTCCCTCTATGAGATGGAATTTCCTGGCACAGAAAATTCACAGTCTCCTTGGGGCCTGGACAGAGCGCATTATGGTGGTTCCCCAAACTTAGAAACTGAGGCTCCAGAAGGACAGGGCTCACAAGTACCCATCCCAAGCATGAGGCAAAGCCAGAGTCAGGTTCTGCTTGCTGGACATCAGTACTCATGAGCAGGAGGGTGGGGAAGAGGGCGGAGCAGCCTGCATGACTGTTGATCAGCTCCTGACTCACCTTGGTGGTTTTCAATCACCAGGCACAGCATGTTGCAGTATCTTGTATGGGCTGAATTATGTCCCCAGAATCCACACGCCAAAGTCCCAGCTCCCAGGACTCACGACACGACTGCTTGGAGACAGGGTCTTGGCATGGGGGACCAACCCCTGGGTCTCCCTGCAGGTCAGCTGAGGGCTGTGAGCAACCATAAGGCTTCTTTGCTATAAGCCTCAAGTGTGGACACGACATCATGGTGACCCCAGTGGCCAGATATCAGAGTGAAAACAGTCCTCAAATTGGACTGTTTCAGCAAGCTCTGTAGTGAGCACAGGTGGCTGTGTTCCCCACAGTAGTTCTGCTTTTTCAAGGATTCAGTTTTGGGGAAAAATCATCCATTGCTCTGAAAGACAAATGAATATCTGATTTACTGGAAGTGACTGATTTTCTCTTCTACCCCATTGCCCCCTCCTGTCTGATTAAATGGGGAAGGGCAGGGATGGGGGAAATTCCTTGCTTTGTTTCAGGGAGCTACAGAATCTCTAGGACCAGAGAGCAGACGTGGATGACACCCAGCCAGGAGTAAAGAAACTGGAACTGTGTCTTAGAGCTACAGGCAGCAGCTAGTCCCCATCTCAAAAAGCCAGGGTCGCCCAGCTGGGGAGAGGCCACGCTCACCAGCTCATTCCAAATGCAACTCAGCATTGAGTCCGACTGCACACAGGACCCACCTCACTCCTGCTCCGGAAGCGCCCACTGTCAGCCCTCATCCGTACTTATTTCCTGATCCCTCCATGATGGCATCAGAGCTGCATGGAATAAGTCTGTGGCACAGAGACAACCCAGGCCTCTCTTGGTCACAGCATGCAGAGCTCCATCTCACAGGCAGGAAATGACCCTGGTCTGAATTGTCGTCAGGACTTCTGAGGTCTGACTTAATGAATAAAATAGAAAGACTTAGAGCTATGCAAGGTTGAAGAAAATCAGCAGCCCTTTGCATGCCAAAGATCCTTTCTGGGTCATCTAATCAGAAAATAGAGGCTCCAGCCACATGTACTGGCAGGGAAAGCTGAGACTCTGGTGACAATGAAACAAGGTGAGGCTGTGATGGGGAAGAAGCCCTGGGCTACTGCAGATGAGTTTGGTGAGTAGGGCAGGCCCTAGGAGGCCATGAGCCATCAGAAACAAGGAGTACAGATTTCCTCCAGGAAGTCCTACTCCACTGAGAAGAAACTACAATGTATCTGCGCCATGCTACACATCTGGTATTAAACATGGAGGCCTCTGCCCTCCTGGAGGCTGCTGGGGGCATTCTTCCACCATACCTTACTCTGTTGCAGAGCTTGAAGCCCCACAGAGAGCCCACAGGTGCCCAATAAACCTTTGCGCTGAGGTGCGTCGTTATAGTCGCTGTCTGGGGCGTGGCCTTACCCTGGGCTGTCCAGGTACCCCTCTGTGGGAGGCAGGGGAGATGTTTGTGGAAGAATGAGGCCTGTGAGCCTCGCACTCCAGTTTCTTTGTCTCTCTTACCCTGGCACCTTCACCTGGGTTCACAAGCCCCACTCCAGAGCTGCAAAGCAGCCTGAGTCGCTGGCTGCCTTGACCTCTCCAGCCAGCCCCTGGCTTCCCCCAGGTCTCTGATCTGGTAACAGGCAACCAGAGGGACCTTGCTTGGAGCCCTCTCCCACCCGGCTCACATGTATCTTGGCTAAGCAGTTGCCCTAATTGCTTTGCTTCTGTGTTAATCCTTATCCTTGACTTTTCTGAAGTTCTTCTGATTCTTTTACATCTAGGATCTAGGTCTGGCTGCTTCTGGGCCTGTATCCTGCGTGCACCAGAGGTCCTCACATGGTAATAGGGCCCCTTGAATCAGTTCTCCTAGGGGAAGTGCAGGACCATGCCTGGACTGGCTTTTTCGTCAGCTGCTGGGAAGTTCCCAGTCCTCATGGCAGGAGTCTAGGAAACATGGTAGGGGCTGCCTAGAGACACCAAGGGAATTGGAGTGACTCTTCATGTACGTAGAAGGGATTGGGAGGAGGGAACAGTGTGTTCCCTTTGATTCTTCAGAGGAAAACCTGGCCATTATGACCATCATAGTCCCGGGGAGAGCTTTAGGGCTTTTTACCTTCAGTCTCCTGACCCAAGGTGGGAGGGCCTGATCTGGTGTGGAAGCTGAAGGTAGGGGCTAAATCTCAGGGGTCAGGGATTTGGAGGGAGCTAATCACTGGAGTCACTGGGGCACCCAGCATCACGGCAGGGCTCACAGCCCCACAGACAGGTCATTCTTTCTGGATTCAGGTTCTGCTGTGGGGCACCAAGGAGGAAGAGAAGGCTGGGGATTGGAGGTTCTTAGACCCATACCTCTTCTAAATCACCCCACTCTCTGGGGTTGCCTCTAGTAGCATGATGCTTTTCAGGAAGCTAGGATGGTTGGATGGGGTAGATCTGAGACAACTAACTCTCCCAGCTGAGATCTGACTCTAGGAAAAGCAGCCTGCATCTCTCTGTCGGTTCCTTGCTTGTCATTCTGACAGCTCTGGACAGTTGATTGTAGAAGCAGGACCCTACGTGCCACAGAAGCCCATCCTGTCCTTTGGCTCTTTTCTCCCCAAACATTCCAGAGTTAGGCTGTGTCTCCCAGGAAGGAGAAATTGTTTTTGCCTGTGGCATAAATAAACCCAGGAACCAGCTCCAAGAATCACAAGGAGACGCCAGCTTGCAGAGCACTGAGACAGAGGCCGATGTTGCCGAACAGCCCCTGCTTACCATGGGGAAGTAGCAGGAACTTTTATTTAAAATTTCTATGGGGTCAGGGAGATGGTTCAGTCATGTGATTGCCTTGCAAGTATGAGGAACTGAGTTTGATTCCCAGAACCTGTAAAAAAAAAAGGAAGGAAGGAAGGAAGACATGAAAGAGAGAGAAAGAAAAGAAAAATGGCATGGTTCTTATAATCCCAGTGCTGGAGAGGTAGAGACAAATGGATCTTTGGGGCTTGATGGCCAGCCAGCCTAGCCTGCTTGGCAAGTTCTAGATCAGTGGGAGATCTTGCCTCAAAACAGAACGGGAGTGAGGAATGAGAGCTGAGGTCATCTTCTGACCTCCACATACACACACACACACACACACACACACACACACACACACACACACATTCACGTGCACAGGCAGATATATATATATACAGATATACCTGCACACATGTGAGCACACACACATACGTAAATGAAACAAAATGATAAAATGTCCAAGTTCTAGTGAATGGAAGGGAAAAAAAGAGAGAGAACAGTCTTAAAAGCGAGTCTTAGAGTTTGCCCCATTCTCTCCAGGTTTTAAGAAACAGGACTGTTCTCCCCAGCAGTGGTCCTCATTGCAGATTTTGTTCACCTTTCCCATATTTGCCTCAGTATGCCAAGGCATACATCTGGAAATAAATGACACAGATTTGTATTTTAAATTATCTTTAAATCATCTACTGCACATACTTCTGCAAGTTACTTAAAAAAAAAAAAAAGGTGGCAAAAAAAAAAAATACAACAGAAAATTCACACTCCTGGTTTCCAGATGGGCCAGGTGTTGTCAACCACAGGACATTGCCTTTGCAACAGATCCTGGGACGGCCCCCTCCTGCATGATGGGGACTGTACACCACTGAGAAGCAGTTCCTTGTCCCTCTCTAGCCCTGCAGGGCTGCTCTGGACCTGTGGGTTCCCTCTGGATGCCTTTTGTGTGGGAAGTCATACAGGATTGTCTTTTAAAATCACATTTACTTAGTGTGTTGTGTGTTATGTGTGTGGTCAGAGGACAATTTGCAGGAGTTAGTTTTCTCCTTTCACTGTGTGGAATTTGGGGCAAACTCAGGTCTCCAGTCTTGGTGGCAAGTGCCTTAACTTAGGGAGTTATCTCTCTGCCCCAGGAATTGTCTTTTCTGGCTGGCTCACTTCCTGTTTTGTCCTCAAGGTCCATCCACTTTGCTGCATGTGATAAGATGCCCTGTGTTTCGGGCTGGTTGCACTCCACTGTATGGACACACCTCTATCTCCCCAGCCACTGCCTGCTGCTGTGAAGGTTGTGATGGTCTCTGGGAGGCCTTGGTTTCAGTTCTTTGGGCACATATTCTGAAGCAGGGTTGCTGGATCATGCTTTATTTAAAAAAAATTTTTTTAGGAACCAATGTACCCTTTTTCAAAAATGCTTACTCCCAGTAGAATATGTAAGGGTTCTAGTTTCTCTATATCCTTACTGCTACTGTGTGTGTGTGTGGTGTGTATGTGTGTGTTGTGTGTATGTGTGGTGTGTGTACATGTGTGTGGTATATATTTGTGTGATATGTATGTATGTGTGTTGTATGTACGTGGGGGGGTGTATGTAGAGGTTGATGTTGGATGTCTTCCTCAGTTGCTCTCTGTCTTATTTTTTTGACAGAATCTCTCACTGAACCTGGAGCTCACGCTGCAGCTAGGCTGACTGTCCAATGAGCCCCAGGGATCTGTCTTTGCCTTCCCAGGGCTGTAAAGTCCTGTGCAGCCGCACCCAGCTTTTCACCTGGATTCTAGGAATCTGAACTCCTTATGCTTATGCAGCGGGCACTTTACTAAGTGATTTTCCCAGGGCCTCCTCCCCACTTTTAAAAAAAACAAGATCTTTTATAAGTCAGACTGACCTTGAACTTAGTACATAGCTGAAAATGATCTTGAACTTCTAATCATCTTACCTCCCCATCCTGAGTGTGGAGCTCATAAGCTTTGGTCACCACAACTGGCTAGCACTGTGTCTTTGATTAGCATTTCCCCAATGATTAGGGGTATGGCATCTGCGTTTTCCTTAGCTATCCACATCATTTTTAGGGGGAATGTCTCCTCAAGTCCTTTTGCTTGTTAGTTTTGGTCAACTTAACATAAACTAGAGTCACCTGGGAGGAGGGAACCTCTACTGAGGAATTTCCTCCATCAGACTGGCCTGTGGGCATATCTGTGGGGGCATTTTCTTGATTGCTAATTGATGTAGGAGGGCCCAGCTCACTGGGCAGTGGCATCCCTAGGCAAGTGCATAAGAAAGGTAGCTGAGCAAGCCAAGCAAGCCAGTCAGTAAGAAGCATTCCCCCATGGTCAGTTCCTGTTTGAGTTCCTGACTTGAGCTCTTGCTTTGGCCTCCCTTGATGATGGCCTGTGACTTGAAAGCTGAAATAAACACTTTCCTCCCCAGATTAGTTTTGGTCAATGTTTTATCACAGCAATGAAAAACAAACTAGGACAACCCCATGGCCCCCTTTTAAATCAGGTTCTTATTCATTTACAGTTAAGATTTATTTTTGTTATTTTAAATTATGCGTTTGTGTGGTGTGTGTGCGTGTGTGTGTGTGTCTGTGTCTGTATGTATATACCTTCAGGTGCCTGCAGAGGCCAGAGGCATTGGATTCCCTGGAGCTGGAGTTATAGGTGGTTGTGAGTCATACCGCATAGGTGTTAGAAACTGAACTTAGGTCCCTTTGCAAGAATAGTACATGCTGTTAACTGATGAGTCATATCTCTAGCCCATTCTTTTTGGCTAGTTGTAGTGAAGCAGGATAGAAAGATAGAAAACTAGACCTGGAGAGATTACACAGAAGTTAAGAGTACTGGCTGTTTTTCCCGGTGACCTGGGTTTGATTCCTATCACCCATATGATGGCTAACAATAGTCTGTAACTCCAGTTCCAGCCTATCTGACACCCTCTTCTGGCCTCTGAAGGCATTGCAGGCATGTGGTGCACTTACATGCAGGCAAAATAAAAAAATAAGAAAGACAGAAAATTAAAGAGATTTGGGCACAGTGTATTGGTACACGCCTTTAATCCCAGCACTCAGGAGTAGGGGCAGGCAGATCTCTGTGAGATGGAGGACAACCTGGTCTACAAAGGGAATTCCAGACCAGGTGGGGCTATAGGGAGACCCTGTTTAAAAAAAAAAAAAAAAAAAGGAAAAAAAAAAGAATTTCAGTACAATTAACAAAATTTGCTGTGGGGTTTGTCTACATTAAGACAATGAGGGTTAGGATTGTCAACCTGACAGGATAGAGAATTACCTAGGAGACAAGATTCCAGGCTTATCTGTAAAGGATTGCTTAGCCTCTAGGCACACTTTGAGGTATTATCTTGATTAGGTTAATTGATATGGGAGGACTCATCTTAACTGTGTGTATGTGGGGGTGGAGGTGGGGGTGAAGGAGGCTGGGCATTCCCCGGGCAGGGAGAGTATGCATTGTATCAGGGAGAGCGTGTGCTGTATAAGATTGAGAGGCTGACTGAACACTAGCAAGCCTTCATTCCTCTCTGCTTCTTGACTGTGGATTTCATGTCATCGGCTGCTTCAAGCTCTCGCTACCTTGACTTCTCTGCCATGATGGGTTGGGCCTTGAGCCAAGATCCAAAATAAGCCCTTTCTCTCTTAAGTTTCTTTTATTAAGGTATTTTATCACAGAAATGTTTAGCCATGAGCCATACTTTTTTGTAGGGCAGGGGAGTCTTAGAGACAGGGTTTCCCTATAGCCCTAGTTGGTCTGGAACTCACTAAGTAGACCAGGCTGGCCTTGAATTCCCAAGGGGTGGGATTAAAGGTCTACATATGGCGAGTCATACTTTTTAAAGGCCTGAGCATGATGTAATCTCTGCGTATGGCTGTACCCTTTCCCATACGTGAGCCTATACTTTTCGGCAACTCTCATAGACAAAACTATACATTTCATTTACAGTAAAAAAATTTCTTAAAATTTTTTGATATATTTATTTTTATTTTATGTGTATAAGTACATGTCTTGGCTGTGTGTATGTAAGTGTACCACATGCCTGCAATGCCCACAGAAGCCAGAAGAAGGTGTCAGATCCCTGGAACTGGAGCTAAAGGTAAATGAACCTGGGTCATCTGCAAGATCAGCCAGTTCTGAGCCATCTCTCCAGCCCCAAGTAAAAACATATCTTAACTCCCTGGTGCAAGCCTTGTGACCTAGGGTTACCTTATCACCTGTAATCCTATCCAATGCACCTCGAGAGCCACCCAATGATCTCATTTAAGTTCCTTAGCAGCCACACAAATCCTTTACTGACTATTGTAGACACTTAAGCTCCGCTCTGTCTTGGGAAGCCCACGCCCATGTGTGCATGGGTGTGTGTGATCCCTTCTGAGTTCATCTCTGTTACACCTTCGCCCCCATTCCCGGCTTAAATCTAAGCTCATATAAGTGCACCATCTCAATCAATTCCACCTCTGCTTCATACTGACTGGTTCTGAAATTCCTTTTCTGCTCTGTAGTCAGGAATCCCGACTTTACCTGAGTAGAGGTCTCTGAACAGATTCCTCAGGCTGCTGCAGGTGGCAGCGTGGAGCTGGGTCGCCAGGCCGCATCCAAGACAGTGGGAGTTTTTTAGTATATTCTGGGTTTTAACCCTTTATCACATATGTAGCTAGCAAATATTTCCTCTCTTTTCACAGGTTGTCTTTGCACTGTTGATTGTTTCACAGTTTTTAAGGCTTTTTCTATTTTTGCTCTTGCTGTTGTGTGCTTTTGGCGTCACAGCCAAACTCAAAGAAGATTCGTAACTGGCAGACTTTGACAACCTACCCTGCTGTCACTGAACTTACCCTGTGCACAGAGCTGCCACCCAGTAGGGAAGGTCAGCGTGACTCATGGTGACTGTGACTCATGGTGGCCGAGGGGGCAGGGGTCAACTGGCAAGGGTTCCGTTCCTTGCTCTACCGCTCAACTGGGGGTCACTCCAGGAATTTCTAGGGAGTATCAGTAAAACTGAGACCTCACTTGGTCCTCTGGTCAGAAAACACTGCTGTTTGGCTTCCTTCCTGGGATGACACAGAACCTCACAGAGCTTGGGAGCAGGCACAGAAGGCATAAAGGATTGGAGACAGTGGGGGTGGGGCACAGCCGCCCTCAGCTGAGGTGGCTCCCATCCTACCCGGCACCGATTTTAGAACAACATAACACAGACCATGTGGGTGCTCCTTTTGAAAGCTGCCACTCGGTAGCAATCTGTGTGTTCTCCTCTTATATAGTTTGCTGTCTTAGAAAGATTTCAAATTTAGACTCAACATTCTAGAAGAAATAAAATCTTTCCATATGTTGCTGAGCCTGGGTGGCATTGAAATGGCAGAACTGAGCCCCGCAAAGGTGAGCCAGGCCCAGCATCTTCTGTGTTCTGCTTTTGTGGTGGCCTCATTTCTGCCTTCCTGGTCCTCCCTGCCACCCACCTCACACTCTCCCCACAGTCTGCCTCATGTTTCCCGCCTGGATACACTCTTGACTACCAAGGTGACTGGAACCATCCCCCTCTTTCCTCTGGCTCCTGGGTTCCTCCTGTCCCAGTATACTTCCAGGGATACAAGTGTCCTCTGAGGCTGCACTGTCTTTGCTGGGGAGCTAGGTCAAGCCTTCTCTCTCGCTCAGCAGTAACAAGGGACACTGGTCCAGCATCAGAGTTTCTATTGTACTTAGACCAAAGAACAGAGATCCAGGTCAAGGTAGTCACAAACTCGGAGGGACTATCTTGATGGAAGAATTCTGTTTTCTAGCTCACTTGGGAAGTCTTGTCAATGTACTGATCAGCAAGTGAGCAGACACAGGCCTGTGGGCTTGGTCAGGGAAATCTTAGACATTGATCTTTTTTACTTGTTTCTTTTTCTTTTTTTTTTTTTTTTTTTCTAGTACGCCACCATCTGATCCTGGTAATCCACCTTGGAAACCTATAAACTGGTCTCAGCTGGGTAAGAATTCAGAAGCACTGGGGCCTACCCTCCTAGTTAGCCTTTGGAGTCTTGGGCCACACCTAGTACTGAACCTTGTGCTCTAGCCTTGGGCCTTTTTATTTTATTATTATTTTTTCCTCTCTATGTTGTCTTTTTTGGGTAACTAGAGACAAGAAAAATACAGTGAATTTAATACTTATCTGATCTGTGATGCTGACAGACTGTAGCAGGTGCTGGTCATGCTGTCAGTCGGGGAGCACATCCTATGGGCCTGACTTCCAGATCTTTGAATTCTCAGCAGAACTCAGAATTCATACTCAGCAGGTCATGAGGGGCTGAGATGCCCATCTCCAGTGGCTGGCCTCCAACCCCAGATGGTTGACCAAAGTCTTATACAGCTGCCTCTGAGAAGGTGGTTTTCTGACACTGACATTTAAATCACCAGAGTTTGGGTTCTACACACAACCCCTGAACCCCCTACTACAGGTGGCCTCATTGGGCTGACTGAAGACCTTGGAGAAAAAGCCCATGTTCTGGAGGAATCAGAGATCTGCTGGCCAATGCCTGTGCATTCATACTCAACATAATGTATTATAATGTAAAACACACACACACACACACACACACGCACACACACACACGCGCACGCACGTGCACACATACACATATGCACACACTATAACCTCTGTGCATTTTGGTCCAAACCCCAGCCCTTCAAACTCAGTGAGGTCTAGCTAGGCTAGCCCAAATCTTTACCTCCTTCTCTGGGTACATGGAGGTCACATATCTGGCTCAGTATCTGGCTCTTGGGCCACTCATAATTTTAAAATGTCCTCCTCTAGGTGTGAAGGGTAGTCATGGCAGCCCTGGGGTGAACATAAGAGATCCTGCACTTGGGCCACCTAGCCATCCCCATTGCTCCTCCTAAACTCTGGAAATCTCAATGAGTCAAGACAGTGGGGCCCTTTCTGAAGCCCAGAACCCAGGACAGAATCCCCTCTACAGCTGCCTGTCCAGGGCAGTTCCTGGCATGGAGGGTGGTGGGCAAGCAGGCGCCTCCCTCTCCCCTTGCCGCTGGCAGGAGGGAGACACAGCCAGAGATTTCCAGTCAGAACATCTTGCCTGGGTCAGAGCCAGCTCTTCCTTCCTGTTTTAATTGGCTTCAATATGTTTATTATCTGTGCAGTTCTCTGAAGAAAGAACAGGAAGCTGATTTCTTTTCTGAGCAGGCTAGAGTGCTGGGCCCTTTCTGTTCTCAGGTCTTCAGGACAGACTCTAGCTCCCCTGCTGGATCTGAGTGGGATCTGGAGACCCAGCTGGTGTGAGGACCAGACATGGGAGAGGGCATAGGATGGATGTGTGTGGTGGGGGAGTGGTACCTGTGCTAGGCATGTGGGATACAAGATGCATTTGGTGTGTAGAGAGTGTGAGTTACAAGGTGTATGTAGCTTGTGTTGGGTGCAGCAGGTGTAGGGTGCATGGTGAATATGTGGGGCATTGGTGTGGGCTGTGAGGGGCAGGGAGAGGTGCAGGGGAGGTGGAGAGGTGTCTGAGAGAATCTGGCCAGTAGAAGATGAGCACTGAGGAATACTGGGGAGCAGGAGCACTGAGGAGGACAAGAGCATCCGGGATAGATAACTGAGGAACACCAAATCCAGGGAGTAACTGTAAAAAAGAAGAGATTAGAGGTGGCCAAGGCCAGGTTTTCTCCCGGTGTTCTGCTATCTGAGGGTAGCAGAGGCACTGTTCTTCTCTCAGAGTCTGAGCAGCCATTGTCCAAGGTTGAGGGACAGAGCATCTAGAAGAAGCACCCAGAGGACAGGGCACCGGCGGAAGCTTGGGAACTATGTCTTCCCCTCTGCTTTCATCTGGGCCTACCTAACCCAGAAGGCCAATAGTAACCAAGTGACTTTAGAGCTCCTTTCTCAAGCACACAGCCAATCTGGAGTCCACCCCACCTCTCTCTGGCCCTCGCATCCTGTCCTGGGGCCTCGGGACCGCCCTCTAAGTTACTTGCTCTGCCTCCCTAGCGGCTTCCACAGAAACCTCAGGCTATGTTCTCACTTACATTCTTCCAGGCTCCTCTGCGTCTTGTGGCCCCTATGCCAGGTCCTGTCCTCCTAGGAGCCGTGGGTATGAGTCCCATACCTTCTCCTGAGTGATAGTTGCATGCTATGAACTCTGTGCATCTGGTTCAAATCCCAGCTCTTACTGCCGTACTGTACTCCACATTTTCATCCATGAGTCACATTCGAGAACAGCCATGCAGAGGATTCAGTCTCTTCTAAGGAGGACGCAGCAAGTCTCAGGACCACAGTCCTAGCCAGGTGAGGGGCAGTGAAGGAGACCCCAGGGAAAAGGGAGGAGAGAGCCAAGACACTTGTAGAGATCCTGAACTCTGGCTTGTGAGCACCATACCTGGGGCTCTCAGAACCACCAGGGTGGGCTACATTCAAAGGCTTGAGCCTGCCAAGAGTGGTCAGGAGTGGTCTCTTCCAGAAAGAGAGAGGAGTTTAGGTATAAACAAAACACTTTACTATGCAGGAGTGGGGCAGGAGGAGGGGGACTTTCAAGTATCCCACCATGAAACCCATAGACCCCGGGGGTGCTGCCCTGTTTGAGGGCCACATGTGATGGGTCTGGAGGCATCAACACAGCCCTGTCAGGAGGTGGCTGAGTGAGACATGCTAGGGCTGGTGACAGATTTGAATGTAGACGACGTGGTGTTGCTGCCTTGAACACTAAGTCCTGTGTAAATGTTACCCGTTCTTATGGGTCAGGGTTTTGCTAGTGTAGCCGTTCTGCCACAGGCTCGACTGCCCCTTACCTCAGTCCTGCCGGTGGCCACGACCAGACTTGGCCATCTGTCTCTTTCTTCCCCAGGGCTAAGATTGTGTGCTTATTTACTACTAAGCCCATCCCTTAGTGGCTCCTGACACTCGTATATGGTCAATAGTTACTTGTAGACGGAACAAATTCATGTCAAGTACAATCTGTTGCTTGAGATTTGAAAAAGGAAGATGAGGTTTAGAAACGCATTTCTTTTTTAAAATTTAAACTTTTACAGGTATTTATTTATTTTGTGTGTGTGTTCACACACTCTACAGAACATGTATAGTCAGAGGACAATTTCCACCATGTGGGTTCCAGGAATCAAACTCAGGTTGTCAGGCTTGGCAGCAAGTTCTCTTACCCACTGAGTCATCTTGCCTGGTCCTAGAAACACAATTCTTAAAGGTTAAACAGGAGCTGATAATTGTTCTGCATGAACTCGCATGACAGTAACAGCACTTAGCATCTGCTTCCTGATAGCCACTCAGGCGATTTACTAAACTGAGGATACTGGGAAAATAGTCTTCAGCAAATACACCTGGACTAGAGCCAGACATCTCATTAAAGCTTATGAGCCTGTCATCTTTGCATAAGTGTTCACGGAAAAGCAGCATCATGAGCCATAAGCTTTCTGCTGTGAAGAGCTTAGGATCCCCTTTCAGGCCAAGCTCCACTTCAAATGCAATTTGGAAAGACCCACTTGGAAAAGCTTTTTGCCTGCAGAGTGTTATTCCTATGGATGTCTGTAGGCTGGAGCAAGAGCCTGAATGAGCTGGAAGCTGAATATCATCAGCTCCATTGTGTCTAAGAGGCACTGGACAAATGGTGTGGTTGGATCCGTCCAAGAGTAGAGTACACTGCCAGCCTCCTCCTGCCCCATGTGCAGAGGGGCTTGGGATGACTCAGGGCTACACTGTGCTTCGGGGGATGTGGGCACTGTGTACACCTTTTCTGAGATTCAGGGCTGTGGTTAGAAGATGCCTGGAAGCCTATAGTGGCCTTTTGTTCCTGGGCACAAAAGTAAGTTATGGTGCTTCATGTGCCTGTTTAACTTTGAGGAGCCACTGAAGCTATCCATTGTTACCTCACGTTAGAGCTGAGGGAATAAGGCATGGATGGAGTAATTCCACCTAGGCCATGTGTTTGTTAATAGTGAATTAAGGTGGTGGTTATTATTATTGGGGGGCAAGGTTTTACTACGTAGCCCAGGCTGAACTTGAACTTGAGATCCTCCTGGGATCACAGGGGTTTTTCATCATGCCAACTCCTTTCTGAGCTCTGGATTGCTGGAGCTGATTGAGTTGCTACTGACAGTTGCACCTGGTCATTTAGGCTCCACAGAGCCCCTGGAGGTCAGCATTTCCAGGACTAGGCTCACACTCCTTCCCAAACCAGAGACTCCTTTTGGCTCCCCAAAGACAGTCTGTCCTGTTCTGTTCTATCAGAGCGGCATACAGCCCCCGATTGGTGGCTGAATGGCGCAGACTACAGCCACTTAGGAAGCTGCCCGTCTCTGCAATGCTACAGTCCGGAGGTCAGGTGGAGGCCTGTGCGATCAGCATGTTTACCAGCAGGGTAAACTCATACAGCACTCCGTGCTGCCTGGCTCTACTTACCCTCAGACCTCCCCACCCTGGCCCTGCACTCACACCTGCTCCCACGGTTTATTGTCTCACTGGGCTGGAAAGACCCACAGTGTAACAAGATCACAAACACCTTCCTGAAATGCCCACTGTACTGGTCGCTGGGTTAGCCTACTGTCTCTGAGGAGCTGGTTCTGAGCCTTCCCTCCTTGGAGACAGGTGGCTTTGCTGTCCCTGTTTACTGCACAGCCTTCCCTGTTTTCTCCAACCCTTTTTCAGTAGCGTGAGACCCCATCTTCAAACTGTCCAAGGCAGCAAAGAGAGAGAAAGCCAAGGCAGCAACTGAAGAGAATTGAATCCTGGAGTTGCAGAGGGAGGAGTGTTCCAAGCACTTTTGTCACAGGTCAGACAGCCCTCTCCTTCTGGGCTGGAATTTTACCTTTTATCTTTTTGAAATGTTAATGTACTATAGACTCCAACCTCCTCCCCTCTTTCTGGAAACCCCTCCCTTCCCTATCTATCCCAGAGGGCCCATTTCACCATTAGCAACATTTGGGACTGAACAACTTTATGTAACCTCTAAAGTGGTTTGAGTTAACATTGTCTTTTGTTTCGAGATTTCATGCTCATTTTTTTTTTTTTTCCGGTTAGGACCCCAGTCCAAACCCCACATTTCACATTGCACATCTGAGCTTCGGCCTCAGGCCAGTGAGATCACACACAATGTTTGTCTTGGCTTCACTGACTGACCCAGACAGGGATACAGGATGGCAGACCAGAGGGGAAGCAAAGCTCAGTCCTGGGTCTTGCCAAAGATGGAGTCAGCCAGCCTGGGTCTCAGGCAGCTCCCTTGGAGACATCCGTCCGACAACGCCCGCTGGCCCTGGCTTGCATCTCTGGGTCTCTTTGCCGCTGGCTTCTGTTCTGTTCAAACACTGCAGTGGGTAGAGATGGTCTGAGAAATGAGAGGCAGACTGAGGAGGTGATGAGTCTCCAAAAGACTCTCTGAGCAGATATTACGGCCATATTCCAGGTTTGGCCCAGGCCATTGCTATATCGCACTTCTCTCCAACACCCCAGTGTAGCACTGGCTGGAGTAAGCCCAACCCACCTGTGGGATCTGCCCTCCCAGGCTGCATGCCCTTAACATCCACATTTGTCAGGTATGTCCCTGTGCTTCAGGAACACAGCCTACCTCTGGAGGGTGGTGATAGGCCCCACAGGCTCAGGCTGTAGGGCTCAGCATGGGAATCTATGGTTCTGGAGCTTGTAAGTTACAGGAGTTTGAGGCTTTGTGAATCCCTGGATCCTAAGTGTCACGACCACCTCGACCAGCAAGGAAGACGCAACACTGGACTCTTCTTTAAGCAGTTTACTCAGGAACCTTGAACAATCTTCTGACTTCTGACCTCGGACTTCTGACCCCGGGGAAAGCCCGCCCACAACTTAAGTACTCTCCTGCTAGCCAATCCCGAACTGCCACGTAGCAACAGTAGATAGGCACACATATACAGAAGCATGCTTAGACCTCAGCCATAGCCAATAAGGAGTTGTTTACTCCTAAAGAGCACCCACCCTCGGGATGGTGGAAGGCGGAAGCGGGCGCCATCTTTAAGGCGCGGCAGTACGCAGCTCTCTACACCTAAGGACAACTGTAGACACTGTATTTAGGCTGGACTCTGACACCATCCAAGCTGCATTTTTGGATCCTGTGAGCTGGTGTGGTCTAGCTACCACTCACAGCTTCTTCTTATTAGGGGACATGCTGTGGTTCATTCACCTGATCCACATTTGGGGCCCAGGAAAGCATCAGCCAATCATGCTGTGGATTGAGTCAGAGGAGTTTAATGCTGACCACTCTTGATGAGTGTCTAAGGGACTCATTGGGCTGCAGGGCTAAACCCTGAGTCCTCATCTAGAAATGACCATCAAAAAGATGAGGGGACAGATGTTTGTCAGTGGAAAGGCTCCCTATGCAGTACCACGCAATCTCCAACAGTCTTCATGATGACCTGGACCACTTGTGCCTTTACAAAGGCTTTCCCTACAACTCTCTGGAAATATGTGGTGCTAAGAGACCTTGAACCTGAGGGTGGGCCTCTGGCCCAGTCTCTTTCTGGGCCTTGTGACTACGCTTGGCATGGCTGCTCTTGGGAAAGTGCCACATCCTCTTGGCCTGTCAAAGAACCCATCTCACCTTTGTCAGGGCTCCCATCAGCTTTTCTTGAAAAAGATCTGCAGTTGTGTGGACGTATTCAAAACCTCGGGTCTGGCCAGATCAAAACCTGCCCAGCTCTTGGGTTCTGAGCCTGAGCATTATTGCCTTTGGTGACAGTTGGCCTTACCTGTGGATCATAGGTGTCCCTGCCGTGAAAGTAAGCTTCCTTGCAGATGGTAAGTGGTAAGAGAGAGCAAAGTGGGTTAACACATCTGCTCTCCACAAAGCATCATGTGGTCGATGGTCCTCCGGCTGAATAGCTGAGCCCCATGGCTCTTGTCCTAAGAAGGAGGCTGGGACATGGCAGAGGTTGCAGGTCTTCATGGCTACACTGTCAGCTGTCTTGAACCTTGTGCCCCGTATGGGACAGCAGAGACCTGAATGCTCACAAGGAACACCTCTTGGTGTGACTCACTGCCGGAAGTGGGGTCAGCTCAGAATGAGGTTCCATGGGGTGGCCGTGTGGGCTGACTGCTGCTGGCTCAGCTCAGCCCTGCTCCTTCTACTTCTGCATCTGTCTCCCCTCCTCAGATCCTGCCAGAGTGGATGGCAAGTGAGGATGGTGCATAGCACAGGGTGGCTCCTTCTGGCCGAGGCCACCTGCCTTCTCTCTGCTCTACACCACCACCACTCTCTCACCTCTCCACCTTACAGAGGAGAAAAGAGGCCCAAGGGACCAACATTTCGACCAAGTTTCGAACCGTGGAAACAGCTAAGCTATGAGTTAAGCTATGCTTGGTGCCATGTGCCTCTGTGTCTCATAGGTAACCTCCCATTGGTGGTATAAACCAGTTATCTCAAGATCCTGCCTCAGTGATGTTTCAGGGTCCCTTGGAGGGGGCCTTCTTTTTATAACTGGAGCCATGTGTCCACTGGTCTGCTCCTGGCCTCTCCCTGGATTGACTGCTGATGTTAGAAACTCTCCCCATGGCAGAGGTAAGAGCCAGAGGGTGACCCTGTCCTCTAAGACGGGACAAACCAAAAGCCTGGTCATCTCCTATTCTGGCCCCATCTCCCTCCCTCAGCCTTTGCAGAATGTTCCTGGCCTCAAGAAGACCTGACTGTGGGACTAGCTTAAGATACCCAAGGAAAGCTGCTCTGTTGGGAGCAAAGTTGATCTCATTCAGGATCTTGCTCTACGGAGATCTAAGATCCAGGGGCAGACTTGGGAGGAATCTCTCAGGAGACTTCTGGTGGGTGGTGCACTGTGGAAGAGGTGGGGCCCGACTTGCTTTGTCTGTTGAGAGGCAATAGCAATGTTCCCCAGGAGTTGTGGGTGATCTGGGTGTGAGCAGCCTGTATTGGGTCCAAGAGTGTCCTAGGTGGCAAAAGTAGCTAGAAATGAAGGGCCTGGGGAAGGAGAGAGGGGTGCAGGGTTGCTGAGAAGGCAGCTTGCTAAGAGTTGAAAGGAGTGACCCTGTGGTGGCTTTCCACTTCTCCCTGAGCCACTGTGCCTCTAAATAATCCCCCCCCCCCCGTGAACTGTAGCACCAGAGAATTTCTGCTGAGTTTCTACTGAGTTATTAAAGGCTAAGAGCAGTTAATCCATTCCCCTTCTAAGAGGTGAGCAAATTAAAAAAAATACCTCGTGAGGGTTGGAGAAATGGCTCAGCCCTTAAGAGCCCTTGCTGCTCTTACAGAGACCTGAGTTTGGTTCCCGGCACCCATGTCAGATGGCTCACCTATAACTCCAGCTTCAGAGTATCCTATACCCTCTTCCAGATTTCAGCGGTAATGCCCCCACCCCATGCACATACACACAAACATACACATAAATAAAATAAATCTTAAAAAACCTTTTTGGTTACTGTACAATTTATAGAGTGTAACATGTTTTTCAGAGTAAATCAGTCAGTCCAACTATTTTCCTTTTGTTGTGTTTTCTGACTGTCGTCTGCTTGTATAAACAGGGTTCATTTGATCATCTTCACTGGACACCATCCTGGGGACTCAGTGATGCCACTGAGAATCTGGTTAGAAAAAGCAGCCTCTTCAGTGTTGGCTCTTCATCCTCTCTCTTTTTCTGTCTTTCTTGGCACAAATTCTAAAGGCTTTATCGAAAGTTAAGCTTTGCTGAACCAAGTCCAATGTGAGACTGCAAGATCCTGAGGCTGTGGTAGATTTGAACTTGGGTTGATAGAAGCTAAGATAAGTCAGGAAGACTTAGTGTAAAACCAGGAACCTAAAACATCTCATTCACAGTTTTTAGGGCACTGAGGGAAATGGGAAGATATAGGTCAAAGGGTACAAGCTGCAGTCATGTAGGAAAAGCTGACTCAGCACAGGCTGGGGCCTAGTTAATCGTAAGCTATAGCACACAGAAGACTGGCTGACGGAGTGGGTTTTAGGGGTTCTTACAACATACACAAAGAGAAGGGGACTTCGTGAGGTGATGGGCATGCTGATTTGCCTGACCCCCTCAATCATTTCATTGCACATATGAATATGAAAATAATTACATCAAACCATCAAGTTTTAACCCTTAAATACATGTAAAACACAATTTTCATATTGGTTACAACAGGTGAAATTATGAAATAATATCATACATATGTTGGGTTAAAATGTTACCAAAATTACTGCTGTTTTTATGTGGTTATTAGAACATTTACATTTATGTATTTTGTGCACATGTGAGGGCACACGTGCAATGGCACACATGTAGAGGTTAGAGAACAACTTGAGTCAGTTCTCTCCTTCCGCCATGTGGGTCCCAGGATGGAATTTGGGTCCTCAGGCTTGGCAGCAAGTACCTTTATACCCAACTGAACTATCTTGCTGATCTGGCTATTAGGAAATTTTAAATTAAATATGTGGTATTTCAATGAACTCAGAAAGATTATAGTAACAAAGATAAATTTCAAACAAACATAATTTTGGATGGGGAAACTGGTTATAAAATGGTGAATGAAGTATGAAACCACTTACTGAATGTTTAAAACCTCACAGAAAGTAGCATTATAGCTCCATGCATACACAGCACATTTTAAGATCATACATAAGAACTTCATAAGAAAGAGATCATTCATCTCTTTCCTAAGCTCTCCTGAACTCTTTTCTGCTTCAAATTCCTTTTGGCATATTCCTGAATGAGGGTCAGAATCCAGCCAGAAAGTACTGACTTGAGGTTTGATCTCTGCTGGTGGGCAGGAGAGCTGTTTTCAAAATAGGTGACACTGGGGTGACCACTTCTGTCTTAAGTATGAGGCCAGAAAGAGTCAAGAGGAAGAGGACACTGCATATGCAAGGCCCAGGGCTGCAAGGAGGTCAACAGAAAGACCCAACCCAAGTGCTTGGGTTCCGGCCAGCCACTCAGGCAAAGACTTCTCTCAGTTCAGCTTCCTCCACTGTGAACTGAGGACACCGTTCACATTTGATAGCTGTCTCTAGGATTAACTAAAATAATCACCTAAGAGCTTGTCAGTGAAGAAGAATGGAATAGATCCAGTCATCTCAGGGCCTGAGGCTCTGTCCCAGACATGCCCTGACCAGTTTCCATTCGGCCCCAGCTAAGATCCTGATTTTTCCTTGGTTGCCCACAGGTGTCATGACCACTGCACAGAGCAGAAAGATGAAATAGGATCTGTGGGACCTTCAGAGAGGGATGAGTCCATTGTAGGAAGCTGGAGACATGCCCTGACCACAAGCACATTGCGCAGTCAGAGCCCAGGCAGGACTTGGACAAAGTCCACTGTCCATGCATAGTCCAGCAAACATTGGGAGCCTTGCTGGTCCTGCTTGTCCTGTCGTATGACTTCCCAGAGATCTTGCTGAGAATCCAGAAGGTAGAATGCCCTGACCAGGGAGGGCAACAACTTCCAGAGAGGAAAAGCTAATTTCTTTGTGCTTTATTCAGTGTTTCTAAGGAAAAAAAAAAAAAAAAAACTTTTAGAGATTTCCATAAATCGTTCACCACAATTTAAAAGATGGATTTCAGGGATAGAGGGATGGGTTGGTGGTTAAGAACACTGGCTGCTCTTGCGAGAACTTCAGTTTGGTTCCTTACACCCACATAGTAGCTAACAATCATTTGTAATTCCAGTATGAAGGGATTCAGTGTCCTTGTATTCATTGTATGCATGTGGTCCATTTGTATACATGCAGGTAAAACACTCATACACACAAAAAAATTTTTAAAGATAAAGTTCATATTTAAAAGCTTGTTTTCTTTCTTTTTTGTTGTTTTGAGACAAAGTCTCCCTTTAGCCCCAGCAGGCCCAGAACTCACTATGTAGACCAGCTTGGCCTCTATCTCCCATAGAGATCTGCCTGCTTCCACCTCCTAAGTGCTGGGATTAAAGGTATGTACCACCATGCCCAGGTAAAAGCTTGTTTTCTTGGGGCTGGAGAGATGACTCAGTGGTTAAGATCACTGGCTGCCCTTGCAGAGGACCCAGGTTCAGTTCCCAGCACCCACATGACAGCTAACAACCATCTGTAACTCTAGTTCCAGGGGATCCGATGCCCTCTTCTGGCCTCCACAGGCAATGCACAATACAGGTGCATTTACATACATGCAGGCAAATACACTCATAAATACAATTTTTAAGATAAATAAAATATTTTAAAAGCTTATTTTCTCGACAGAGTAAGCAGAGATTAAAAAAAGAAACATTAGCTCATCTTCTGTGAGAAAGCCTCTAAGTTCCAGGCCATGCCCTCGCCCACCCACTGCCTGGTTATGGAGCCTAAACAGAGTGAGCCAACTCTTGTGGGAGAAGCCGCACACAGCAACACTTTTCCTGGAGTCTCCAGGAGACACGTGGCTTCCTTCTTCCTCCTCCTTTCTTTTTTTCTTAGCATTTCTACATCCTACTTAAGACAAACAGGGGTTTAGAGGTTCCTGTGGAAAAGCCCCTGAAATTTTTATCTCAATGTATGAGAACAAAGGTGGTCACGTAGGAAGCAAAGAACAGCAATAAGTTCTCTGAACTGAATGTTTTGATATTTACAAAGGAATTGTAGATGCCTCTGTAGCCGGGCCCACCACAAACACTGTTCTACTGTGCCTAGAAACTGTCTGGGATTGAGAAGCAACCAGACTCTGTCCTTCAACCTCTTCCCCAGCCTGCTGCTCCTTACAGTCCTCCTGGAGTGTTAGCAGGGTCCTAACCTGTCAGCTTTCTCGGCCCCTTCAGAGGGCAAAGGACAGATGGGCAGAAGGGATGTGGTGGTCCCTGAGTTACATTCTTGAAAGGACCCAGCTGACCTCTGTCCCACTTTTGTGGCTGGGGCTCATGACCGGGAGCAGGACTCCTGGGTAGCAGTTCATAGTAGTATTGTTTCTGAGCTCTTCACAGGGCACCTTGGGCTCTGCCACTCACTAGATCCCAGGCTGTGGTATACTGACCTGGAACCAGGCAGCCCCAGACACCAGCTCCCCACCCCAGCCCTGCAGCTTTGCTTCCTGGTCTACTGGTGGCTTGTTCTACCTGAGTCCTGTGTGAGGTTGGAGTCATAGAAGCATATCCAGAAGAACTATTCAGAGAGCTGGGTGGGAAGTCATGGTGCTAAAATGACCCTTTGGAAGTGGTCATGGTGGCTGAGGGCCCCAGAGGGCTGAGGGTCATAGACACCCAGTTGGGCCCTGTCTCTGATAATAGAGTGATCTCAGCCTATGGGAGCCATCTTGCCCAGAGAATAGGGTGCTGCCAGGCTCCCAGTTCCCACATCTGTCAATAACACCTTCTCACTCATTCCACCACCATCTTCTCTGTGCAGTGCCGAGCAGATGTGACCTTTGTACAACATGGGACTCCAACCTTCTCATTCATTCATTCATTCTCCAACAAACGCTTGTTGAGGGACTACTGTGCGCTGGGTGCTATGCCTGGAAAGCCTTTGCCATCACAGGATTCATGCTAGAGCTGAGGAGCAGACACCAAATAGCAGGAGGTGATGATGTCTGTGTTGGTGCCATGCTGACAGGCCCTGTGGTGAGCTGAGGCTGCACGCAGGCCAGGAAGCCTCTTCTGAGCTGACATACACTATGGTCAGTATCTGAGATGGACTCAAGGGACAACAACAGCAAATGGCTGAGGGCTCTAAGGATCCTGGAGAGGTTGAAGGACCCTGCGTCAAAGTCATAGTAGAGGGTGGACAGAGAGGCCAGCTTGGTGGACTGGACCAGATGCCACAGGGCTGCACAGAATGGGACAGGGGTTTAGACTTTAACTACAATGTGAAGTCACTGGAAAGTTTTAAACAGAAGGACACAGCCTGATTTGCATATTAAAAAGATCGCCCAGCTGCTGTGTGAAGAATGCCTTTTAAAAACACAAAAATAGAAGTACGAAGACCAGCTAGGAGGGTACTGCAGCAATCCTGGCAGGAAGTAATAACTGTTATTAACCGCATTTTAAGGACAGAGGAGACTTCTGTGCAAGTACACACAGCAGGTAGTAAGCTGCATCTTCATTTGCATAGGGAATCAGTGTGAAAGCCTTTTTACCTGTCACTGCACTGGAAGCCAGAACAACCCTAGAATGGAGTAGTACTGGTTCTTGGGCTAAAACAAGGCTCCAAAAAATTGGGCCCTGGCAAGGATAGGAAGTGTTGAGAATTTGGAGCCTGGTTTAACCCAAGTCTCCTGATCCTTTTGGGTTCTGTCCATTCTGTGAAACTTCAGGCAGGGTTTCCCAGGTTAGAAGCAGTGGGCAGAGAAGCCAAAATAGGTAGTCAAGGTCTAGAGTCCTGCAGGTCAAGGCCTGAGGGGTCTGGGAGGAGTAGGACTGCAAGGCTCCAATGGACCTGTGCCAGAGGGTTGGAGAATAGAATAAATAAGATGTGCTTGGACCTCCAGTCACTTAAAATCTAGTCAGAAAAAAAATGGAGGGCCTCTTATAAATAGTTTAAGAATGCCCTGCAGATCAAATGATAGGTCCAAGAACAAATAACTTCAGCAGAAACCTAATTTTTTTCTTTGGGGCAAATGTCCTCAGTATCTTTTTGAAGGCATTATTTTCAGTTGGACCTTGATGTCCCCCTGGGGCAGTTACTAGCCTGCAAATAACGTCATCCACATCATCTGAGCCAAGCTGGACTGGATCAATCCTTTCCCCAGTCCCCCCATTGCTGCCCACTGAACCCGCCCTCCATACTTAGTGCCAAATACAATCACTGCTTTGTTGACCTCATGAATTCTCTGCCTCAGGAATTCAGGAGGGCAGAGTAGAACTGGTTGGGCACTGACTAAGGCTTTCCTAGGCCTCAGCTGCAAACTCTGCTGGCTGGGTGCCAGGACCTGGGACCCTCTGATGGCCCCATGCCAGAGGCTCTGGCTAGGGAGACGTCAAGGTTAGGCTGAACCAGCTGCTGCTCGCTGTGTCTCATGGTTCCTTCATGGGCTGAGAGCTCCTTATGGTATCCGGCCTCTGGAAAGTCCCACCTCAGCCATGTATGTCAGAACTTCCATTGTGAAGGCTACAGAGAAGGTGGAAGCTACATGAATCTTATATCCCACCTGGAGGCTCCTCCACCTTAGTCAACAAGGCAAGTGTACCCATTTCAGGAGAGTTCCAGAGTGTCGCACCTGCCCCAATGGAAGGCGCAACTAATGTTCACAACCAAAACCATTCTCTTGTGTAGGATCAATGAAACTGGGAAATGAGATGGCGATAACCCACGGAGAGCAAAGATATCTCTTGATATGAAATGAATTTGAGCACAGAATTGTGCTGTATAATCAATAAAATGCTAATATTTTAGTCCATGGACCAGAACACACAAGCACTTGCTATTAATTTGTGGTGTGTGTGTGTGTCGGGCCCAGCACTGAGTACACAGAGGATCAGTGGCAGCTGAGATGCCTAGCCAGAGTGTCAGTGCAGGTGTCCCCTGAAAGGTTCATTTTGATTGAGTTTTAAGGGTGGAAAGAAAAATGTTTACTTCAAATGAATGCTGCTTATAAAGGAATCTCTTCATCAAGGCAAGCCCAACAAGCCTTATACTCGGAAGTACTTAGTGAGATTAATAGTTACTGTGTGCTTGAGATAAAAATAGAAAGGGAGAGAGCACACTGGAGAAAGGAAAAATAGATGTCCTAGAAGAAGAAAAATCAGTGCTCATGTGAGACATACCAGGGAAAGTGTGCTTTGACTGTTGATGCTCCTGGGCCCCAGGGCCACTCTGCCTTTAAGCCTCAGACAGCAAAGTTGTGTTGATTTTAGAGTATGTGACAAAGAGGTTCAAGTTCCTCTCAATGGAAAGACATGGTGTGTGTATATATGCACCTCATGAAAGAGCTATCCAGATTGATTTGATCTACTGCCATTGCTTTTAAACAGCTTTATGAGATGCAACTTGCCCACCATGAAGTCTACCCATTTAAAGTGCAAACTTGGTGGTGGTTGTTATAATCGTGGTGGTGTAAGCACCAGCGCATTCAAAATTAGATCCCCTAGTCCAAGCTGATTTGCTGGACTAGCCAAATCTGGAAGCTCTGGGTTCAGCAAGAGATCCTGTCTCAGTAGATACAGAGGATAATGATTGAGGAGCACAACTACTGTGAATCTCTGGCTTTCACACACGTGCGCATGTACACCCACCCACACATCCACATATTCAAACATGCATACATGTACCACATACACATACACCCATTCCCATTAGCAGTCACTCTCATTGCATTAAACTGCCAGCCCTAGACTGACCCACATTTGTCTCTGCTCTGGACATTTCCTACAAACGCTATGAAGCGATTCTTCATCTGGCTTCTTTCTCTTAGTGTGATATTCTCAAAGCTCATCCAGGTCTCAGCCTCACTCCTTCTTACTGGGTGACAGCAACCCATCCCACACAGGCAACATATTTTCTTTATACATTTTGCAATTGATGGACATTTGACTGCTCTTGTTTTTTGGTTATCATGACTAACATTGCTATGGACATTCTTTTTTTAAATAATTATTTTTATTTTATGTTTATGAGTGTGTTGCCTGCATGTATGTAGGTGCACCCATGTCATGCAGTGCTCCTGGAGGTCAGAAGAGGATGTTGGATCCCCTGGAACTGGAGTTACAGATGGTTGTTAGGTGCCATGTGGGTGCTGGGAATCTAACCCAGATCTTCTGCAAGAACATCCAGTGTTCTTAACTGCTGAGCCATCTTTTCGGCCCCTATGAACATTCTTGTACAGGTTTCATGAAGCTCTATATTTTTATTGCTCTTACATAGACACTCAAGAGTAGGGAGCTGGACTGTGTGTGGTTATGTAGAACATCTGGGAGGCCTGCCAAACTTTTCCCAAAGTTCTGCTCCATTTTACGCCCCAGCACCATGTGAGCCCAGGTTTCTCCTCACCCTAGCTTACACTTTTCACTATTTGTCCTTTAGTTTCAGTCACCCTAGAGGGCAGGAATTTGCTTTGACCTGCTCTTCCTTGATGATTAATGACCTTCTTCAAGTGCTCAGGGCCATTCATATAACTTCCTTAGAGATGTGTCTACTCAAATCCTCTGTTCATTTTTTAAAGTGGGCTACCTATCTTTTTAGTATTAGGTTGTAAAAGTTCTTTACATGATTTGGATACAAGTTCTTTGTCACATACAGAATTTGTTGATTTTTCTCTCACTCTGTGAGTTACATCTTCTGTTTTTGATAACATTTATAGCATAAAAAAGTTAATTTTGGTAGAGTCCAACTTACCCATTTCTTTCCTTTATTGTGTGTGTACTTGATATTATACTTAAGAAACTATCACTTGGGGGCTGGAGAAGTGACTCGGGTGTTAGGAACACTTGCTGTTCTTCTAGAGGACCTGGATTCGATTCCTAACATCCATGTGATAGCTTTCTTGCTCACTTCCAGCCTTTGTGGGCACTACACACATGCCAGTAGACATATTGGCAATCAAGACATTTGTACAAATAAAAATTAATAAATCTTTTAAAAAAGAAAAGAAACTACCATTGACTGGGCATTGTGCTGATGAGAAACCGAGGCAGGAGGATTGTCACAAGTTTGCAGCCAGCCTGAACTACACTGACAAATCAGCTTGATGAGATTGTGTGAAGAGGAGAATTATCAGCTTTTAAACTGAAGGTCACAAAGATCGACTCAAGTCTTTTTCAGGGTTTTAGCTCTTCTAGTTACATCTATGAGCATCTAGAGCTCATTTTGTGTGTTATATGAGATAAAGGGTCCACCTTAACGCCATCATTCATGGGTAGCTAGTCACTTATCCCAATTCACTGAAAACTTTGCTCTTCCCCTCATTCAATTATCTTGGTGCCATCACAGAAATCCAAGTGACTATAAGTGTTTCGATACTCAGCTGGACGTTATCGCAGTTTCCTCATGTGAACATTCCTCGGATTGATGTAAATCTTTAATTCCCAGAGTTCTGAACAGGTTGACTCATACTGATGTTTTGTGGTGGAGCACGTGCCTGTGGGTTCCAGCAAGATACTTCCTCTCCAAAACCCCCATATAAATGTAGACTCTAGCTCTTGCTCCTCCTCATTCTTTTTTAAAAAATATTTTATTATTATTTAATTTTTATTGAATTTTTGTGTATTTCATACAGACCATCTCAATTAATTTTAATCACTTTTATATTCCCTTCCCCTGCGAATTCATATACTCTGTCATTCTGTTAAGGTCTATTGCGTCAAATTAGTGTCTCTGGACATTCCTCAGAGCAAGTTCATCCACTGAGATCTAGTCAGCCTATCCAGAGTCCTTCACTTTAAGATTTGCTCTTCCTCACCCAGAAGTAGTCAACTGTCAATATTTCTTCAGCAGATTGGGGTCCGCTGCCCATTTCTCCAGTTCCATGCTGGGTTTTTGTCTGCTTTAGTTTGCATGGGTCTTGAGCATACGGACATCATTGCTTTAGGTTTATATGAGAAGGTTCCCAGGAGCATGTAGGATTCTGTTTCCGTATGGTCACGCGCCTTCTCCCTGCCTCTTATAATCTTTCTGCCCCTCTTCCGAAATGGTCCCTGAAGCCTGGGCAAGTGAAGCTTAATAGAGAAGTCCTGTTCAAGCACCCACACTCTGCAGATTCCTAATCTCCATGCTTTGGTCGCTTGTGACCTTTTGTGCTCCTGGTTCTCTGTTGCATGAGGGAGCTTTGTTAACAAGAGTTGCAAAATTCATTAGTGTCCTCTTTTGTTCTATGTTGCATGAGCCTTAGGTGTAGTGGTTGCATTGTAGATGTGCCACTTAGGCTTGGGCAATTCATAGACAATGTCTGTGTGTGGCCAGTTGTGGTACTCTGCAGCAGTCTCTGGTGCAAAAGAAGCTTCTTTGATGAGTGGTGAATGGGATACTTTACTGAAATATAAGGATACATATTCTGCATTTACTAAGCAATTACATTAGTCTAGGAATGTGACAGCCTTGGGGATCTCTAAGATCTAGCACCTCTTCAGTCATGTATATTTGGCTAGGATTACAGTAACACACATGAGTCTCCTCCCATTGAGTGGGATCTAAGACCAATTAGGTAGCCATTGATTGCCCCCAAGATAAAAGTGCCATGACTGTACCAGTGTCATTGATGTGGTTATTTGGTCATGAAACTGGTGTTGGGTCATTGATTGATGTTCTCCCTTGGCTACTTGTACAGTGTTCTCTGAAGCTCTGTGAGTTAGCCTTCAAGGGAAGTAACTTCCAGGTCATTCCAGTTCCACTGCTCTAAAGCCAGTCTCCGAAGTAGGTCCTATCTTCAATAATAGGGTCTTACCTTCAAGTTCTGGGAGTGTTGTGGCAATAACCTGTGTAAATTTTGGGAGACTCTTGGACCACTCTGACTGAGAACTCAAGGGAAGGTTTCTCCTGTCTGGAAGTGTTTCTTGTTATGTAGCCTTCAGCTGTGCACACGGACACATGTAGATATAGTGTATGTGTAATTTGACATTAAGTTCTTAGACTAATATGATTCCCTCTGGTGTTTTACACAGTGTTTTCCTGGAACTTACAGTTACATCAGAATACATACTCACATATAAGGATTTGGAGCTAGGATCCACAAATGAGGGAGCATATACATAGTTTGTTTTTCAGAGTTTTCATTTAGCAGAACAGTTTCTAGTTCCATCCATTTGCCTGCAAATGTCATGATTTCGCCTTTTTTTTTTTTTTTAATCACTAAGTAGAACTCCATTGTGTAAATGTACTACATTTTCTTTATCCACTCATCAGTTAAGGGACACTTAGGTTGCTTCCATCTCTTAGCACCTCAGAGAATGAATTCAGACACTCAGGCAGTCTGGAAATGTTTTTATTTTAGTATTTTAATTTTATGTGTATGAGTGTATTGCCTGCATGTATGTGCACCTGGGTTAAGCAATGCCTGTGGAGGCCAGAAGAAGGTGTCCTGTTCCCCTGAAACAGGAATTACAGCAGCTGTTAGCTGCCATGTGAGTGCTGGGAATTGAACCTGGCTCCTCTACAAGAGCAGCCAGTGCTCTTAACCAGTGAGCCATCTCTCCAGTCCTGCTCATTCTCATTCTTGAAGGGTCCTGATGCTTTTGCTGCTTTCAATTATCTGAAAAATCCTGCTGTAAACAATCCACTGAACTGTTTGCCAGGAGTTTCCTAAGCATGTTTGCCTGTATAAATGTTTTGTTTTATTTGTTTAACGCCACTTAACCAGCAGTCCTCATAATCCACTGACCTCACTATAAAGGCAACTCTTGGCTTAGTTTTGGGGGATGCTTTTCGGAAGTAATGCTTCTGAGGCTAGATGTCTGGTGCAAGTGGTTAGTTCCCAAGAATATCACAGAAGCGTTTTAGCCTTTATTTTGTTTCTTTACACTCCTGGTTTCTAATAGATCTGATGCCCTTTTTTCCAAGGTTGGGGAGATAGTTCAGCTACATCACACATTAAAAATATTCTGAGACCTAAGAAAAATCATTAAGTATACTATGGTTTTCTTTCACCTAAGAAAGGACACATGAACTAAGCTCTGTGATGAGGAGCATGAAGAGTTTGTGTGTGACGTGTGAGTTTGTCCCCAGCTTTCTTCAGCAACAAGGAATTCCTTCTGAGAAATGGCAGAGACACTGGGCAGAAGAGGCTGGCGCTCTATGGTTAGACACATGTGTATACATGTTCATACACAAGTGCACAAATATTCTCACCTGCACACATATGTATGCACACCAACTAGTATACACATGATCACTTATGCACACATGTTCACACACAAGCATATAGATATGCACACATGTATGCAGACTTCACACACACCAATGTACACACAAACATCTATGCACACATGAATAACTCCCTTCCCATGTCTGGAATCCAGCAGCCTGGCTGAAAAATTTCCCTGAGCAGGTGCCTCCTATAAAAACAATCCCATATGCTTACCACAGCAGTTAGGATGTAATCTTCCCCATCCAGGCCTGTACAAACCTGGGCAGCTCAGCCAGCCCTGCTAGTAAAGATGCGAGCTCTGTGCCTCAGCCTGGGTGAGGAGTCAGGAAGTGTCCTTGTTCTGCCTGTGTCCCTATTCTGGGAATGTCTCTTCACCTTCCTGGGTGTTCCTCACAGACATTGAGCAACATGAGTCCCATACCACTGGTTGCATCTAAGTTCCTTGAATTTTGTCCTATGTGACGTCTTCTTGTCAAGCCCTTACAAGGCATGCTTCCAGAAAGCAGCTCTTTTCTTGTTTCTGTCAACATAGCCATAGTCATTTCCTGCTGTGTATCCTGTAAACCTTAGGGTCTGGGCCAAGTATGGAGAAAGGGCAAGTGAGAGAGGCTGTGAGGAGGGGTTGGGGATGAACTGACTGCTTTCTTTGGGAAGGCCCTGTCTGCCTCCCCACCAGCACATGGTAGGGCACTAGTCATCAAGCCCATGTCACTTTGTGGGGTCACCTCTGCCTGGTCCCTCTCAGTTCCACCTTCCCAGCTCTGATGCCCAGAATGGTGCTGAGAGAGCCCAGGAGCAGCCTCAGACTCGAGAAAGAGCCTGTCACAAAGCAGCGATCCTGAAACTCCACTGAGCATTTTTGCTAGTTTGGAGAACTAATGAGAAACACACATGCACACATAAATAGACATTCGTGTGTACATGCAAGCACACACACAAGGACACACATGGACACAAACTGTACACATACAGAGACACACATACACACACAAGACAGAGAGCATCAAACACTTGGGTTATTTTGCAAATGTAATGGATCAAGTCAGCAAAGCTTCAGCGGGTGTCTAATTAACCAAGAGTGCTGTGGTTCCCTCTGTGGGGGCCACAGAAAACCCTGGCTGCCCAGTGGGGGGGTCTATAACTCCCTCTCCCTAACTGGTCTGTGGCTGCATTATACTTTTGTGGACCAGCTGGGTGAGCTGAGAGATAATCTTCGTGGGAGGGAATGGTGGGCCAGTAGTGGTGATGGGGTCAGCTGCAGCAAACGTGGGGGCAGGAGAGCTGGGTATGGCTGACTGGGCCAGCCTGGCACACTACAGGTGTCGAGCTCCTGGCTTGCCTTATCTGCCACCGGCCCCTGTGATGTATCTTGTCCTGCATCCATGCTGCCATCTCCCTGGGTGGCTGATCACTGTGCCAAAGAGATTCCTCAGTTTCTTCCTACTCGGGAGCTCACAACCTCTTTCCATCAGTACCACATCCTGCAAAGCCCAGCTACAATGTCTTCTCACTGCCCCTCTCATCCCACAACTGGTCTTGAAAATATAAGTCAGATTGCACAGGTTTCCTGCCTGAAATCCTCCACTGGCTAATAAAATCCCAGCTCCTTGCCAGAGTCCAGAGGTCCTTCCTGTTTCCTCCATTCTCCACCTCGCCAGAGCCCATCTGTCCCAGTGAGGGGACTCTGGCACGTTCTGTGAACACCTACTTGGTCAGGACTTCAGAAGATGACTTCATCAGGCTCTACAAAAAGATGATTATTTAGAACTAGAACGAGACTGTTAGTGTGCCTGGGATACTTATAAGAGAAATTCAGGATGCAAGCACAGAAGGCCCACTGTGTTAGGACGTAGGGAAAACAGGAAGAAGCCCAAGGGAGGGGCCGCAGGAGGCACCAACCCCTTGGTGCCTTCACCTCTGACTCCAGCCTCTAGAGCGCGAGGTACAAAGGCTGTGGTTGAGCTTCAACTGTGCTTTTAGTTGTGGTTGGGAGTTATAAGGGACACCTTCCTCAATGCTCCCTGTGTTCACCCTGCCCTCCCGAACCCTAGGGTAGCCCGAGAAGGCAGGTTTCACCCCATCTGTCACAGCTGCCATGGGTGAGTCTGTGCCTAGAGTTCCCTGATGTTCTCAAGCCCCAGGCCCACCTGACAATCCTGGACCATGGAGTCCAGTGGGCCACTACAGACAGAGGCCAGACTTGACTGTCTCCAGGACCCGGAGCAGCATGTTGACACAAAGGAGGCAGGCTCCACCCCACCACCTCCTGCCAGCTCAGCTCTGCTTCATAAATGCAGCAGGCCGCTCCACAGCGAAGCCAGACCATTTGAAACAGTGATTTGGATTGAAAACATATGACATCACCTGTACTGTTTTTCACCACATCAGCGACATTTTGTTATTTGGCTTTTTTTTTTTTTTTTTTTCAAAAACTGATCTTAAAAGGAGGATAGCTCCAGAATCTATATGAGCCAGTGTTTACTAGTGGATACACAGAATGTTAATATCTTTCAGTCAGAGGGAGGCTGTCCTTGAATTAAAATCTTCTCATCCGAGAAGAGGGCATAAGGTCTACCCTGCTGGTTGCCTGGTGTAGCTGAGACCTGGTTATCACCACCCAGGTGATGGCTGTGGTCTTGTGAGTCCGAGGACCAGAGTGCGGGCTGCCGTCGAAATCAGGTAGCATGAGAGCCAGCATTGAGGTGGAGGAGAACATGGAGTTCAGAGCTTAGAAAATGAGGCTGACCCTGTAGGCCACCCATGGTCACCACAGACTTTTAAGGAGAGAGTTACGGGGCATGCTGCTTTACAAAGGTGGCTTTTCCAGACCCATGTGGGAACTTTGATTAAAATAAAAACAGAGTCACTCGTGCCAAAGTTCCATGTCACCAAACAGAAAGTGAGCTGTGGCCTAATCTTCCAGGAAAACAGGAGAAATGGGAGACAGCAGCCAAATTTCACAAACAGGCCAGTTCCAGTTGGCAAGATACTGAAGTTCCCTCTGCCTGACGTACTTATGTAGGAAAGGTAACACGAAGTGCTCCGAGGCTCCCAGTCCTCACCATAGGAGTGTGACTTTGAAATGTCCGCTCTGCTCTTTGCTCATTGTTTTACTTTCTTCTACAGCTCTATTGTTGCTGGGGCGTGGTGGTACACAGTAGTAGTCTCAGCACTGTGGAGGTGGAGGTTGGAGGATCAGGAGTTCAAAGTCATCTTCAGTTACAAAACAAGTTCCAGGCCAGCTTGGACTATCTGAGATCATTTCTTAACAAATCCAAAACAGTCTGCTTATTAATTAAAAAACAGTCCTGACCTCCTCCACTCAGTCATCAGAATCCGCCGCTGCATGGAGTGTGTGCTTGCTCTATTATAAGAGTCTGAGTTGTGTCTTGTCCTCTCTTGCCCTCCTGACCCAGACTACTATACCTACTTTACCCTTTAGGGGGAAATTTGGTCCAAACAATTGCCAACCATTGCCCTCCCAACCCTAATCCTAACCCTGTAAGCTAACCCTAACTCTTCTAACCCACCAGGTCTCTGTCTCTTCACCCATGTCTCTGCAGCTGACATCTCTGCTACACCCCCAAATAAATGCCACAGACAAATACCATAGGGAGAAAATGCTTCAACGTTAACCCAGGAGCTGGGCTGCAATGAAGACAAAAAAGAGCATGTTCAGAGGGAAAGGATATCAGCCAGTTTTGAACTAGTGTGCTCTGAGCAGGTGCGGGTGATCTTCCTTGTTTAACTGTGGGAAAGAAAAATGACAGTGATGTGAAGATTCAAAAACCCTCAGCAGAACTGCAGCCAGTGGATGCCAGCTCTAGCTGTGAAAGGTGATCTCCGTAGATCACACTGCAAGGTTGCTCTCACATTTGAAAGTTTATCTTTTAAAGGAGATAAATAAAATTATTTCAACAGAAACAAAATATTTTATAAAATGCAACATTTGCTCTAGGTGTTTTTTTTTTTTTTTTTTTTAAGGAACTCACAGAGATCTGCCTGCCTCTGCCTCCTAAGTGCTGGAATTAAAGGCTTGTACCACCGTTCCCAGCCATTGTTAGCTTTAAGATAAACAGAGATTAAGAGCAGAACATACACAAGCAGGTTCCCAGCATTCTCTAGTTGAAAGCAGGATTTAGCATAAAGACGTCTCTCCCACTCACCTTCACAAAGCCTCAAATAATTCACACCCTACTTCCTCCAGGAATCCCAGAGGAAATATGCTGATTCTTGGTACAGTCCATGTCCACAA
Organism: Eospalax fontanierii; assembly: GCA_035773235.1. Taxonomy (NCBI): domain Eukaryota; kingdom Metazoa; phylum Chordata; class Mammalia; order Rodentia; family Spalacidae; genus Eospalax; species Eospalax fontanierii. The sequence continues at coordinate 609,458 of CM069524.1, read as the reverse complement.
GAACTTTGCTGGAAGGATCCAATAAACTGTTCTTTACCCCCAAGAATGCGGGTGGACCCCAAACACCTGTGTCACCACAAAGTCCTACCTTGTAGAAAAGACCTGTCTTTTGTGTCTTGACTTGGTACCTGGAAATCTTGGTAAATTAATGAATTAATTCCAGTAGTTTGTGTATAGATTAACTTGGATTGTCTACCTACATATATCTCTTTGGAAATTATAACTTTTTAAAAATAACTCGACATAGTGAGTTATAGGCCAGCTATAAAAAAAACAAGTCAAAAGAAAAAAAACAAAAACCAAAAAACAACTTAACAATGACTTAACCCAATTAATAATTACACTGAAAACAAAATAAGTACCACAAATGGAATTTTCAAATTGGGAGCATGAAGCATGAAAATCATCAAAAATCTCTTTATAGAAATTACTTGCAATTAATTCTCTAGTGCTATAAATTTATCTTGAATTTGTTTGATGGATTAACATTGAGGAGTCATATTTCACCAAGAATATTTAATGTATAATTTTTTATTTCATTCTGATGAAATTGTTGTGAAGTATGTATTTTTTAAATAATCATGTTTAAGGAGAATGGAATACAAAAATTAATCTGCTGAATATAATGCTGGGCACTTTAATTCCAGCACTTGGGAGGCAGAGGCAGGTGGATCTCTGAGTTTGAGGCCAGCTTTGTCTACATAGGGAGTTCCAGGTCAGTTGGGGATACAGGGAGACCCTGACTCAAAAAGACCACCCACCCTAAAAAAAAAACTACTAAATATAATTTTAACATGTAAAAAGTATAAAATTGTATCAAATTAATTGACTTCCTTCTAAAGTAGATTGGATATTAATTATGTGCTAGAAAGACTAGCTTTACTGGATTCTTGAGATAGAAGGGAGACACAAAGATAAGAAGCCTGGGAGTTTGTAGTTGAGAAGCAAGCACTTTTTTAAAAATTGCAAGCTACAAATCCACTGTTTGCTTCAGAACACAGAGGAGGGTGAGGCTCTGGAAGACTCACAGAATAGCCTTGTTGGCCTGTGATGTTACACATTCAGATTTGTGGTGCGTGTGTGTATGGTGTATGTGTATGTGTGTAGTATATGTGTGTGTTGTTTATATGTATGTGCATGGTGTGTGTGTGATGTGTATCTGTGGTGTATGCATGTGCAGTTGCGGTAGGTATATGTGTGTGTGTGGTGTAGTATATACTTATTTTTGTGGGTGTGTGTATGTGGGTGTAGACGTATGGATGTGCATGTGATTGTAGAGGCTATTTCACTTTCCTGGATCATTATGTTCGCTCTCTCTCTCTCTCTCTCCTGTCTTTCTTTGAGACAGGGTCTCTCTCTGAACCTGAAGCTCATTGATTCATCCAGCTTGGCTGGCCAATGAGCTTCAAGGATTCTCCTGTTTTCATGTTTGTCCCTCCATCCCAGCGCTGGGGCTACAGGACATGCTGCCATGCCTGGCTTTTAACTTGGGTTCTAGGGACCTGAGTGCAAGTCCTCATGTTCTTGCTGCAAGAACTTTACAGACTGAGCCATCTCCCCAGCCCACATATTCAGTCACAGTGAATGACATGTAGTTGGAATAATGTTCTTTGAATGGTACTCCAGGAATTCTTGCAGTGTAAAAATGTCCACTTCTTCTGGGAGAGATGACTATTCCTCTTTTAACTTCTGTTTTTCAGAGTACACATCACATTTTGTACACACACTAGTTTCTATGTTACTTCTCTTCACTAGATTGTAATTAATGAAATCATATCTTCATAGAAAAAAGAAATAAGACACAAAGACAATGCTATTTCTATATAATATCAACAAGCAATTATTAAGTGAAGTAAAAACATTTTAAATTAAAATTATTATTGTGTTTGCTGTGTATGAAGCAGGTGTTTGCAGGTCTGAGGACAACTTTTGGGAATCTGTCCTCTCCTTCCACAGGGTTTTCAGAATTGAACTCAGGTTGTCAGGCTTGTGCAGCAAATACTTTTACTTACTGAGCTATCTCATGGTCCAAAAACAATTTCCATTTATATCAAAGAACGGAGAATAAATCCAACAAAAGATATAAAAAAAAATCTGCACAGAATCAATAAAACATTCCTGAGATGCCAAAAAACTAAATAAATGGGAGAACCTCCAAGTTTGTGGGTCACTATTGTTTCCTCCAAAATCTAAACAGATTTAGTGAACTATTAATTAATATCCCAGCAGGATTTTTTATAGAAATTATGTTGATTCTATAATTTATAAAGAAACATAAAGGGACAAGAATTGTTAAGAAAAATTGAAAACATCAGACTTACATACTGTAATGAAGACAGAGCTTTGTTTCAATAAGAATATACAGATGGAAAACTTTTGAAAATAACTAATGCTGAGTCTATTGGTATCCAGAAAATGATAAAATTTAAAAATTAAAACTAATAAAAAGATGATAAATTTTAAAATGTATTATCTTATTTATCCATGTGTATAAGTGTATGTCTACGTTTGTCTGCCACATAGGTGTGGGTGTCAGAGATCACAGAAGGGGTTGGGGAGATGGTTCAGTGGTTAAGAGCACTGGCTGCTCTGGAAGAGGACCTGGGTTAGATTCCCAGCACCACATGGCAGCTAACAACTGTCGGTAACTCCAGTTCCAAGGGAATCCAATGCCCTCTTCTGATATCTGCCAGTGTTGCATGACACTGGAACATTTACACACATGCAGGCAATACACTCATACACATAAAGTAAAATAATAATAGCAGTAATATTAATAAAAAGAGAGCACAGAATCCCTTGGAGCTGAAGTTGCATACAGGCTATTTTGAATTGCCTGCCTTGGACTCTGGGAACCAAGATTGTGCTCTTAACTGCTGAGTCATCTTTCCAGTCCCATAGAAATAATTTTTTTGAGACAGGATTTCTGTAACCCCAGTTGGCCTAGACCTCACTACGTAAACCAGGCTGGCCTCGATCTTACAGAGATCTGCCTGCTTCTGCCTTCCAAGTACTGGGAATAAAGGTGTGCTTCACCGCGCCCTGGCCCATATGGTTCCTTTGTTTGTTTTTGTTTTTCTTGAGACAGGGTTTCTTTATGTTACTCCGGATGATCCTGAGCTTCTGTTCTGCAGCAGCTTTTCTGCTTCCACATCCTGAGTGCTGGGACTGCAGGTGCATCATCACTCCAAGTGCAAACACAAAAATCCTCAGCCTTTCTTATTCACAGAAATTAATCTCAGTGGATGGGAGATCAAAGAGGAAGAAGAAGAAGCAGGTTCACAGAGCGCACTGCAGGAGAACATCCCGTGTGGCTGTGGGGAGCTCAGCAGACAAAGAAAAAGACAAACAAATTGGGCAATATTAAAATTTATAACTTCTATTCACCAAAAATCTATTACAGGAAGAATGAAAAGATGTCTGTCACAGTAACAGAAGACACAAAGAACTCCTGCAGATGGATGTAAAAAGGACAGACAAGCCTTATGGAAGCCAGAGGAGACCTGAGCAGCACTTTTGAAAGCAGCTGTTCTGAACAACCACTAAGGAAATTCAGATAAGAGCCTCAGGGGGATTCCTCAGCAGCACAGGACAGGACCAGTAGGACTGAGCCTGCTCAGGAAGTCCTAGTCATAGCTGGTGTCTGTGGGTCAGCTCTCCTGGGCAGCCAAGAGCCTGACATACAGCCCAGCTGTTCTGTCCCTCCTTGAGTGCAGGACAAAAAGCTTTCTGCTAGCATCTTTGTAATAGCTCAAACCCAGGCACAACCTGGATGTGCTTCTGCAGTAGAACAGACTGACAAACTATGCTAGATTCATGTAATGGACCCTAAGTAGTTGTGGACGCACTGCAACCCATAGACATGGATGTGTGACAAGAGCATGCTGTAGGCCTTCATTCCCTGCAAGGCAAGCACTGCCCAGGGCTGTGCAAGGCAGGCTGGGGCACACTCTGGGGCACCAGGGGCTTTGGACAGGGCCTGGGGAGGATGTGGCATGCACTGCTCTCTGTGTGCATCTGTGTGGTGATAGTGTGCTCACTGTGGAACTGCACGTGGCTGCACACCTGCAACTGGGCATGTTCTACTGTGTCAACTATGAGTTGACTTGACAGAAGTTATTATGATTATGATTTTATTGTTTTAAAGGGCGTTGGGGAGATTGCTCAATGGGTAAAAGCACTTGCTATGCAAACTCAGTGACCTGAGCTTGATTCAAGGATCCTGTGGTGAAAAGAGAGAACTGATTTCTAAGAGTTGTCTTCTGCCCAGGTGTTGTGTTATGTATGCCCACACATGCATCACATACACACACACACACACTAAAAATTCTTTAAATTTAAAAGATTAAGAAGGAATAAATGAAGACTGGAGTTCATACTGTTCCGTTGTGTCTGTGGAGGGTTAGAGTTTGTCATTTCTTTAGCTCCAGGCACCTCAGCTTTGGTGGTACATAGTGTGGCACAGACAACTTTTTTCATAGAAACAGCAGCACACTTCACAGGGCTCTGGCTCCAGGGTCCTGAAATCTGCCCTCCTGAAGTGACATCCTCTGGCTCTGTCCCCCTCTCCGCCCTCCCCCTGATCCTGGTCCTCCCCAGCCCTGACCCCTCCCCTCCCCCTGGCCCTGCCCCTCCCCCTGGCTCTGTCCTCCCTGCCCTCCCCTTAGACTTGGGATGGCTTTCCCTTGATCTCACGGACCTGAACATGGCTCTCCCCTGGTGTTGTGTCGCCAGAGAAGGAAGATAGGGAGATGAATTTCACATTTATACACACCTTCCAGAGGATCAGAGGACCCAGAGCAACTGATACTTTTAAAGACTCCTAGAAACTTAAATACCCAACCTTAGAGCATTTCTGGGACTGGGTGAGTGCAATACACAGGAAAACCTGCAGGCGTACACGCACCTCTCTGAGACAGATTCGCTGAAATTATGGTTTGTTTTAAATGTTCACATTTAACAAGTTCTGAGTTTTAACACCCGCTTCCTTCCTCCCCACCATACAGGTAAAACACAATAGTAAGGACACTGAATATTTAAAAACACAATTGAATGTGGAAGTTTGTGCAGGCCAGGGTGGGCCGGTAGCATTCCTTCTGTCCAGGAGCTGCTCTGTCCAGGGCCTCAGCAGCTGCCTGAGCAGCCCTGAGTTCCCTGCTGTTCCTGTCCCCTCTATCCTCACTGGACAAACTCCTCGCCCAGCCCTACCTAAGAAGGACACTGACAGGACGGCAGATCTACAGACGGCAGTGAGTCCTGGGTGGGTTCTGAGCCAAAGAACACTCCTTTCTGCTCTCTCTCTCCCCTGAAGAGTCCAAACACAGCATGCAACTCTGCCCCTCCACCCTTGGCAGCCGCGCTGGGTGTTGTTGACCTGGGCCATTTTTTCTTTCAGTTGGTTCACGGCTAGGTCTAAAGGATCCCACCCAAGATTTAGGAGCCTGAGAGCCCGAGCATCCTGGGGTAAGGAGGTCTGGTGGGGGTATGCCTCCCTTCTCAAAGTGCAGCTCACTTTTGGAAAATCATACAGGGCAGACCCACATTCCTTTTAGGTGAGATAGCAAGTTCCATGTGTTGAAAAGGGTTTGCAGAGAAATGTGCTAGAATGCTTTGGAAATGATGGGTCCTGGGAGGGATGCAGAGGTGAGAGTGTTCCAGGTACTGTCTGAGACCCCCAAGGGCACATTGACACATGGGCACATTATAAAAATAGGAGACAAAAGTTACTCTGGGGAGCTGAGAATGCCCTCATCCTTCCCCTCGCTCTGCTGATCTGATGACTGATGATCACACCTGCCTCCCGGGCAGCCCAGGCCTGACCTCCGCTTTGACCTGGACCTGCCCAGCCAGACCTCACTCCTGGCCACCACTGCCTGGCTATGATCTTGTGCTGCTTCATCTCGAGGATGCTATATCACATCCGCTTTCCTCCGAACAAGACTCAGGTGGTAGGAGAGAACCATCTCCCACAACTTGTCCTCTGATTTCCACACCCACGCCATGGCATGTGTTCGCAAGTGCATGCACGCACACACGCACACATAACTAAAATAATAACTAAAAAGATGACTTGCAGATGCCTTTGAATCCTGCATCTGAGCACCCAAGAGAGGCCCTTTGTTTCCAGTGGTAGCAGGGGACAGGAGATTGGAGAGGGGCAAAACCATGGATGGTCTAGTTTCTTAAACAATGGAACAGAGATGGAGCAGAAGTCATGGACTGAGTGGCCCTCTCCCTTCTGGAAACTTTCATCTGCCAAAGGGGAAAACACCTCCCCCGAGTACATGGTTCATCTCCTACATACTCTACAAAACATTTTATTATTTTTATTTAATGTGTTAGAATGTATTGCCTGTATGTATGTAAGTGTACCCATGTCGTGCAATGCCCATGGAGGTCAGAAAAGGGTGTACGATTCCCCTGGAGCTGGAGTTACAGATGTTGTTAGCTGCCATGTGGGTGCTGGGAACCAAACCTGGGTCATCTGAAAGAGCAGCTAGTCTTCCTAATCACTGAGCCTTCTCTCCTGCCCCACAACCTCCGATGTTTGATGAGTGTTTCAACAATGGGCTTGTAGGGCTGGTAAAGGTGCTTGCCACTGTGTCTGGCGACCTGAGTTCTATCTCCAGATCTCATATGGCTGAAAAGAATCAACTCCCAGAAGTTGTCCCCTGATCTCCACACACATGCTGATGCATACATATGTCTGCACACACACACACACACACACACACACATCACACAATACAATAGTAATCACCAATTTAAAAATTAAGAAATGTAGGTTAGCTTTGCAAGAGTAAATGAGACAACCCCTTCCGTGGATATAAGATCCTTTTACTGTAGTCTCAAATCCGTTTAGGTTTTCTCCAAATAACCACAGTCCTGTGATCCCTTCCACATGGCCTGGGACCCAGGCAGTCTTCCCACTTCCCAACTTTGTCCTTTACCCACAATCCTTCTGGGGGCAACATGGGTGCTGCCCGTGCCCTAGGATGAAAACCAGGGTAGGACATGGAGAGAAACAAGGTGGAGCAGCAGACATGGCAAGATGGCAGTGTGCCACAAAAATCTAGTCCCATCCTTGGGGCCCCCCTAGCTGCTCCATCTTGGGGCCGTGGGGGGCCAAGCTCTGTAATCCCCACCATCAGAGAAAGGGAAGGGTAAACAGTCAAAACCCACACTGTGCATCTGCTGGCTGGGTTGGGCTCTAGGAATGCGATATGAGGAGGAGCATGTCTCTGGGCAGGGAGGGGTTGCTCTCAGCTCAGGAGCCACTGGGACTTGTCCTGGTCCTGGAGCTGATGACTAGATGGGTCCTACCAATCTGTCTCCTCCCAGAGAGGCCAAGCGTGACGCAGATGTGGGCTTTGCAATTTCCTATAACCAAGAACTGAGCAGAAATGGCCTTTCTCTGAGAATGAACTATTTTCAACAATGCTCAATTGTTTTGACTTGTAAATTAAATACAAGATGCATAGAGAAAAAGCACATACATTTGTAGATACACAAAAGCTAGCATTGCAACAGCCAGAATGGAAGACAAAGACAGAGACCCTCTCCATCCATCACAGCTTTCCTCCTCACTGTCCTATCCAAGGCAGCCGCCATCCTAAGGTCCAAAGTGCACTTTCTTCTCTTTGAACTTCTTCCATATGGAGTCATACAGGTGCAGCCTTTGATCCCAAGCTTCCATGATCTCATTGTATTTTGTAAAGAGCCTCTGGGCCACAAGGTAGCAGTACCTTGTCCATTTTTGTGGGTGCATAATACTCCATTGAATGACTACATCACAGTTATCTGTCTATGCTCCTGCTATTGTTAATTAGAACTGTTTCCCATCCTGCTGAAAACATTCCCTTACATATCTTTTTAAACATGCATAGCATTTGGAGTTGGGTGGCAATATTTCCAGGAACAAGCCAACTGATCACAGAGCATTGGCAAGCTTAGGTTTATAGAGCCTGTGAGCTAACTAAAAGGACTCATTGTACAATGACTTTGAAAGAAAAACAACATGAAGGAGTCTGTCTGGGACGCCCTGTATGATTGACACTAAACTGATACAGTTATGCACCATGTGATGATGTGTCAGTCAATGGCAGACTGTGTGTATCACGGTGGTCTGGAGACTGAGGCAGAGCTGACTCCGGGCTCGGTGCCTCACCTGCGGAAACGTCAGTGCAGCGTGCTGGGTACTTTGGTGGAGATGCTGCTGTGAACAAGCCGGCCTGCCAGGTATCCCACCCACAGCTGTGTCTGGTACCCAGTCCTTGACAACGATGGCAGACAGCTGCCACTGGATTATGCATTTATTACTCTTTTAATCATCAGAGTGTGCCTGGCTGCCATGATTGACTGGCAGCAGTAGCCTCATACCTCTCCTGTCTCCTATATCTCCTGATGTACCAAGAGACCAATCCAGTGGCACACCTGCCTCATCCAGGTGTGTGAGTCACCCTAGGGTATGCACACAGACATATGTATCTCAGAAATTCTCTCTGTTGTTGAGTGATGTGAGACTCTGATTGACACCGAGTGTCACAGGACCAAAAAGTTTTGAACAGGGCAGAGCACATGACATCAGCAAGTTGTCCTCTGTGGGGACAGGTGGCCACTGAATCCTGCCCTGTGAGGTTGTTCTGCTCCTCTGCTGAGCCTCTGTCTCCACTGTGAGTGCTTCTCTGCGTAGGGACCTTGGGAACTATGAGCAAGTACTGTGGAGTAGATATCAATCAAGACAAAGTAGAGATTTCTCCTTCAGAAAGCTTTAACAATTTGACATTTGACGTCCCACCCCCATTGTCATAAAAACAAACTTCTAGATTAGATACACAGAACGTCTCCCTCACAGAATCAGACAGCTGAAGGACGGCACTGGGCGGAGTGTGCCTTTCTCTCCATGCGTTCCCATGGGACTGGATGAGCTGGCCAGCTCAGTGAGCTGTTGTGACTCTGGGAGAGCCAGCTGGGGGTTGGCTTGCTCCTGCTGAGATGGCTCTTACATCTGGCTAGGGTAGGGTGGGCTTGTTCTGTCCTGCATCTACTTTCTCTGTGCTCTGTGGCCACAATACTGTATGTTGGATTCCTCAGCTTACAGTCTCATCAGCTTCAGAAACAAAAGGGGGTTAAAACTGGGGAAAGGGCCAGAGCCTGGTCAGCACAGGAAAACCTTGGTTTTCTTATGACCAGCCTGAGGCAGCTGACCTGCGGGAAGTCTCAGCCTTGGAAAGGGGCCAGGGGCCAGTAGAGTGTCCTCATCTGGGAAAGCAAGACACTGCGAATTTTCCTTTGGGCCAAAAAGTAAATGACCAGCAATCAACCTTCTCCTAAGTGGTTTTGAACACTAACTGGAAGGGATCCATCAACCTTCCAGTGTTCTGTCCATGGGGGTGAGAGTAAGGGATGTCTCCTTGGTGGCCACACCAGGTGGGTCAGCATCCTTCAACAGCATGTTCTTTGGGGAAGTAGGAGCCCCTTGTGAGGCCAGCACCATGGGGTCTCTAGTTCCACAGAGCCTGGAGAAGGTGCTTGCTATGGATTGGCTGTGTTCTCCAGAGCACTTGGGTTTGGACACCTACCTTCTCTTAGTTCCAGTTTTTCATGAGAAGGCACCCCAGAACGGGCTTGGAGTGTGTAACCATCCTGGCATCGTGTGTTACTCTCACAGCACCTCTGTGAGTTTTCAAGGGAAAGGATAGAGACAAAAGGAGGAAGGCAGCCCAAAGGGGAGACACCTGTCGTGCTGCGATGCCGGGTCAGAACCTGGCTTCCCAAGTGGTCAGCTAGAGGACGTGGGGAGTCACATCTCTGCCATCACTAGCTTTCCTTGGCGGCTTTCTGAGAGCGAGCAGTGGGTCCCTTTGCAGAACTGGAGTCTCTCCCACGTGCTGTTCCACTCCCTCCTCTCTGGGGAGAGGCAGGCAAGACAAGGCAGTTCCCAGCACCAGTCCTTGTCGTCATCCCCACCATCCTTATCAGCATCCAGGGAAACAGCCTGCTGTTTGGTACCACCCGGTTCACAGATCCATCTCCACAGCTGTCTAAACAAAGCTGGGAGGAGAGCCCTCATTCGCTTTTAAGGGAACCAGGAGAATTACAGCCTTTTCCATTTAAAATGATGTGAACTGCTGATCCTAGCATTAAAGATTGGGCTTAAGATGACAGGGAGCCAGGCAGGGCTGACGTAGAGCTGCTGAGGCCCATGCGATGTCCTGGTTCTTTTGTAGTAGCATGGACCTCCTTCCTTCCTTCCTTCCTTCCTTCCTTCCTTCCTTCCTTCCTTCCTTCCTTCCTTCCTTCCTTCCTTCCTTCCTTCCTTCCTTCCTTCCTTCCTTCCTTCCGTCCCAGGGCAGTGGGCAGAACTTTCAAAACTAGTGAGGGTCCCTCCCTGAGGGTTGTAAAGGTGAAATCAAGGTGTGCTAAGAGCAGGAGCTGGGTTTGGCTCTCACCGGAGGAGACACTTATGCGCAGGGGGGGGGGGGGGGTGCATATGTATTTTGGCAACCACTTACTAACAACTCAGGTGCTCAGTGATGGAGGCAGTCTGCATTCTTGGTTACAGACAACAGAGCCACTGGAGCTGACCAGATTGGTGGTGACTCCCAGAACCCCAGGAGAACCCAAGTCCTATCTCTAACCCTGTAGAAAGTTCACACATCTAGCACCAGACTTCATGAATGCAGGCTCCTCTAACAAAGACCCTTCTGGGCCCTTTAAAGGGGTGAAAAAGCCCAAATCAGCCTTTAAAAAATGCTCAGCATAAGGAGCAAGTCTTTTCAGTATACTACCATCTGGGGGTATCCTGGTCCTACAGATTTGGGACCAGCTTACTTCGCAGCTTGTGCCCTCCTCTGTCCCTCTTGAACTTTCTTATCTCCAAATAACCACCCTTGCTACGTGCCCAGCCTCACTGTGGCATGTGTCCAGGCCACAGAACACAGTGTACTCTCCTGGGTCCTGTGACTCTCGCTGCCCTCCACTAGCCTTGTGGCTGTGCCCCTTTTTCACTGTGGGTGTTCTGGAGACCATAGATTCTAGCTGGTAGTTCTCTCAGATATCAGAAGCTCCATTGGCTTTCCTAAACTAGATTCTTGGGATTCATGTGGGACTCAGACTTGTGGCAGGCAAGGATGCTAGGTAGGAGGTGCAGGCGTGGTGCCGTACTGAAGTGGTTCCACAGTTTGCACTCGGCACTTGGTACTTTCCTTCCATAATTTCCCATAGCTCCAGGTGGGCCAAGCTCTCTTTCCCATCACCACCCTTCCCACAATGAAGACAGGAAGCCCTTTGCTGTCTGCCTTCTGGAGCCCCCTTAGTACCAAGATAGCTCCCTTTGGTGAGTCAGGTGGGGAGGGAGCCCTGTGCATTCACCTGGAAAGCTGCTCAGACTTTTGAGTCAGTTGCTCTCCTCTGAGCTCAGGGCTTATGGTGGCTTAGATGGGACAACACTTAAAGGACAGCTGTTCTTGGGCACATGGCATATGGAGAAGAGAACTCGTCCAGTGTAGAATCTGGGCCATCCCTAAAGGAGTTATTACGTCTGGTGTGGGGCCCCATGGTCTGCATTTTTTAAAGATTTATTTTTATGTGTGTGCAGTATGTGCGTAGTGCATGTGCTGTGTGTACAGGTGCCCTTGGAGGCCGGAAGAGGGCGTTGAATCCTCTGGAGCTGGAGTTACAGACAGTTGTGAGCTTCCCAATATGGGTCCTGGGAACTGAACTTTGGTCTTCTGGAAGAGCACCAAACTCTCTTAACTGCTGAGCCATCCCTCCATCCTCAGGGTCTGTATTTTAATGAGCTCCTCACAGAAACCTAATGAATGGTCTGTAGGCCCCATTTGGAGAAACATGGATTTAGAATTATTCTACAACATTCCACTGAAGTTTAGGCATTAGAGACAAAAAACATGAATTACGTGTCTGATTACTTTCTGGGCAAACTGTGCCTTTACTTCCTGTATTCTGATGTGTTGACATCTGGGTCTTGCTGACACTGGAGGGCCACCCCTGTCACTTGGCTAGTTCTGAACATAATAAAAGACACATCCTCCCACTTACCTGTTATATACCAGCTGCTGCCCACCTGTCCCTGTCAGTGCAGGAACCAGACCAGCAAGGGCTGCCCTGTGCCCCAGAGCCCTGGGGCCAACCAAATGTCACTCCTCAAGTCCTCCAAGCAACCTTGGAGAAGGCCCTGGCTGGGTTTCCCCTCACTCCTCTGTGCCTTTCTTAGAGGACGGATGTGACAATTAAATGTGTTAGACTCCTAAGTGCTTGGAACAGTGCCTGGTTCCCAGAGAGGATTAGGTAAGTGTCTGTTATTATCCTCGTTTCACTAATGGAGAGAGGGAGGTAGAAATAGGATTAAGTCACTCACTAGGATCCCTTGTTCTCCTAGAGCTGGAAGAATGTACCTTTTAGCCACAGACCTGGCATTTTAACACACCAGAGAAGGGCACCGCAATTGTACTTAACACATATAGCATTTAGTTTCTTTCGTTGACTTACCCTGTGCAACATCCACCATGGCAGATACTCCGGAAAAAAAAATGAAGGAGACTCTGTCACAGAGGAGGAAGAGGAGGGATGTGGCCCAGGACTGGAGAGCGGCAGCCCTCCCACTCTCTGAGCACACACCGAGCACAGTAGTGGGGCTGGGGGAACACCAGTAGCAGCAGTAAGACTGGCCCCATGCTGATGTGTGGAGCCTCACACTGGGAGAATGATTGCTGACCTCAGCACAGTGCCTTCTGGCCCCATTGTGGTGTGCAGGGCCAGCAAAGCGTCTGAGACTGAGATCACAAGCTCTGGGGTGGAGCTGTATGATCAGCACAAAGAACAAATGAGGAAGGCTGAGGCTCCAGAGGGAATTGAGAGCATCTGGTGAGTGATAAGAACAGAGAGGCCAGAGAAGGGAGTAGGGGACTCCCAGGCACCTCCCTCCCTTCCCTAAGAGCTGAGTTCATCAGAAACGGAACTCCTCTCTCCTCTCACTTTTCCCATAATTTAAGCTTAGCAATGGATTCATTTTAAGATGAAGTATGTCTGGTACATCTCAGCTTCCAAGGCCTACTCTCCCTGCAGATGCCCCACTTGGCGGGTAGACATTGGCCTGTGCAGATCGCAGACACCGAGGGATCTGACCTTCAACCAGCCCCTGTGATTGTACCACAGCCTCACTCACCACAGAGCAGCTCTCCTGGAGCAGCTCAAACTCTCTGCTCCACATCACAGAAATCTTGAGGACCATCAGGGTCCAGGTCCCAGTGGAGACCTTTCAAGTTACCAAGTATGAAATTCGACTGTTCTGCAAGAGTCTAGCTCAGGCATGATAGACCTGGAACTGGTGGCTATCCCATCTCACTTTAATAACTTTGTGATCTTTCAGCAGACACATGATCTGCCCTGATACAGGATGGGTGGGAGGGCTTTGTGCCTTGCAAAGTCATGCAGAAATCCCAACCGTCAGTGCTGATCTCACATGGTCTTTATTTCCCTGCCTGGCAGCACTGTTTTCTCTGGATCATGAATTCCTAAAGAGGGCTATGAACTTTGTATAGTTACTAATTCAACTCCCACAAATCCTCAGCAGATATATCTGACAACCACATACATAAACCTATAACACAGGGTACCTCATTGGTTGGCCTGTCTTTGTCAAGACTATGTAGCATATATTTCTAAAACCACTTGCATAGGCCTATTATTTAATAAAGCCCGACTTGCTAAGCACAGAGGCAGAGAGAGGTCTGAGCTATACAGACTTTATGGAATGTCCCCAGATGCTCTGATGGTGGGAGCAATCCTGATCATTGTTGTTACTGTTTTATTCTGTCAGTCAGCTTTATTTCTCAGCAGAGACCCCTAAATAGACAGTCAATCTGTCTGAAGTTATGCCTCATCCAGGCACATGAGTCTAGCATGCTCTCAGGCTGAGACCGGCTCTCACCAGCAGCAACTGGTACCTCTCTCCCTTTGTAAACATTCAGGAGAACAGGAAACATTTGGTTTCCTTTGCAAGACCACCTACTAGGTACTGCTGAGACCTTGCCTGGGGTGCAAATAGAAACCTCTGAATGTCTATCCATGTTCCTGCCTTTCTTCTCTTCCTATTTTTTTCTTTGGTGCTTCACCAAAAGTAGTTTGGGCTAGAGAGGGCACAGGTGAGTTGGTGACCTTTTCCTGTAAAACAAACTCCCCTCTCCTTTTCTTCAGAGGATGCCAATGTTGAGGAGGAAGCTCCTGGGCTGCAGGAGGCTGTCTGAGGGGAGAGTCAGTGCCCTGGTGTTCATATCTATCTGCAGCTCCAGCAGGTGATGGGCGGAGGCCAGAGACTGAGGCAGGCCCTGTGAACCGGCTTGCTTCTACTCATATCCACAGTGCCGCTCACACTGGGGATCCCCAGGACAAAGACAATTCAGTAGGAAACAATCACAAGGTGAGTCTTCAGAGGCTTCTGCTAGAAACATAGCTGTTCATACTGCACAAATGGACTATTACACCTGTCTGTAGCCAGTTGTCTGGGACTGAGAGCAGTGTTTGGGGTCCCAAGGCCAATCTCCCTCATTTGGACCCTGTGATGGCCCCAGCAGCCCCTCACTCATCAGCTGCTTTAAACTGGGCCTGCCTTTCTGCTAGAGCAAGAAACTGCAGAAATTTCTTCCACAACTCTGCTGCCTTTCAGGGCTCATATCTCACCCCTTCTCGGGACCTTTGACTATATTATTCTTCCTTCTAGGGGGTTCTCTGCCCTCCACACTCCTTCTTAATCCCTGCCATAGGTCACTTTCTTGATCTCCCAGGATTCAATGGACCAAATTCAAGGAAGCTCCCAACTTCCCAGATAGAGTTAGGTCACAACATACATGCTATTATTCTCATAGGTCTCCAACTACAAACTGTCTTCCAAGATGACGGAAGGAGAGTCAGACATTTACAGGTAACAGACACCCAGGGATAAACAGAGAAGGATCCTTGGATCTGCCCTATGCAGAAAGGTGCCCTTCAGATCAGTGAAAGAATGCTGGACAAAGACCTGGAGCCTAGCCACAGACAGACTCTCAGGCCTCCGAGCGGCCCTCCGAGTGGCTATTAAGCTGGCACCCTGGTTTGTAAACCTGCTTTTGTTTCCTGCTTGAGTGAGCAGATGAAGACAGGAAGAGATCATTAACTTGCCTGTGGACACTCAATGTATGAACATGTAATTTTGAGATACCAGGAACTAGACAGGGTGGGTTGGAACTGTACAGGAGCTGGGATTATGCATGTTCTTAGAGTCAAGCTGGTGGTATAAATTCATATTACAGGGTTAGAATTTTCGGATGTAAGATGTAATCCCCATGGAAACCACAAAAAATAGCTATGGAATACATACATATGGAAATAGGAAAGTGGCTTGAAAGGAAAAATGAGCTTCATGCCACAGGAGGCTGTGAAGGAAGAGATCAAAACTTCCCTAGGCAACAGGAAACAAAGAGGAAAATGTCCAAAGCCTGTTCCTCCTCATCAGATTGCTTTGAGAGTAAATGGATTACATTTTCCAGTCAAAGTACAGACACTGGCAAAGGCAGCAAACAGATTGAAATCGAAGGGATGATGAAAGATGTTCCAAGTAATTACGACAGAGCAGAATAGGAAAAGAAAGCCTTTAATTTTACATTTGAAAAGGATCTCATGGACAATATGAACTATTTTAACTGGTAAAGGGCTCAATCTAGGGGCTGGAGAGATGGTTCAGAGGTTAAGAGCACTGCCTGCTCTTGCAGAGGACCAGGTTCAATTCCCAGCACCCACATGGCCTCTAACAAACATCTGTAAATCCAGTTTCAGGGCAATTTGATGCTCTCTTCGGGCATTGCATGACATGGGTGCACTTATGTATATGCAAACAATATACCGATACATGTTAAAAATAACAAAACCTTTTTAAAAAAAGGCTCAATCTACAAGAAGATATAACAATTATACCATCTGTGAATCTAATAAGAGACCACAGAAATAAGTAGAGCAAAATCTGACAGATGAAAGAGAGACTAGGCAACTCTACAGAAGCACAAGGAGACGTTAATGACAAACTCTTGATAGTTTATGGAACAACTGAGCAGGTGAGTGAGAAAGCAGGTCCTGAGTCACACAACACTCAGCTAAACCTGGCAGGTGTGTGCAGAGTGTTCCATCTAGAGCAGCAGGAGCTCTTGTCTTAAGTAATGGACTGCCCAATACAGTCATCAGTCAGAAGTGAATCTTCAGTAGATTCAAAAAGATGGACATCCTACAAAGAATGCTCCCTCACATCAGAGCAATGAAGCTAGAGAAACCAGTAACAGAAGTAAAACTGAAAGTTTCATACGTCTGTAGAAATTAATCCACACACCCTAATAGTTAATAGATCAGAGAAGAAAGATAGTAATACACGAAAAGATAGTCAACACCATGAATCATTTGGAAAGTGTGAATCAAACCCCACAGAGTTGCCATCTTTGGTGTCTTGATGTCCATTAAGATGGTGATCAATTAAAAAAAAAAAGATTAGTGCTATGATGTGAACATGGCTTCTTGAAGGAGGCTTGGGGAGGCTTGGGCTCTGGTGGTGGTACTGGGAGATGGCGAGCCTTCACAGGGTGGGGCCTTGTGGGAGGTGTTGGGTCTGATCAGGAAGGGATGAAGCTCTCAGAAGGGCTACTCTGACAACCCAAACCTGAACATCAGGTTATTGTTGATTTGAAGTTGCTTCCAGTTTTCCTCAGATGGGAATTGAAATGTAGACTTCCAAGTGAATACTAGCTTCCCTTGTAGAGCTGCAGGGTGGGAGGTGGAGACAGTGAGTGCTCTTTCAGGAGTCTCAGCATTGCTGAGTGGCCTTTTGGAGTGGATCCATCCACTGAGGGAATCAGGTTTGTCTAAATCCACCACACTGCTTGTGTCATTTGGGGACAAGTAGCTTGACTTTAAGGTGCTTTTGTTTTCTGTCTCAAAGCTGGAACACACACCTTTCTGATGTGCAGTTGTGTGTGTGTCCTCAATGGCCTGAGGGTACAGATGATGTCATGCTGATGGCAGTCTGCTCGTTTCCCTGGCTCAGGCCCCACCAGCTCATCAGACAATTCTGAATTCATTTTGCGCTCAGCATGAAGCTAGCTACATATGTTATGAAGAGACGCACATGTTCACAGGAAAGCAGACAGTCTGCAAAGCCATATATATGCTAAATAGAGAGCAGCGATTATTCTGATTGCTTTTAAAAGCCGGAGTCAAGGTGGGGTGATTCTGAGGCTAACAAGCTCATAGTTTGATCTCATTCTCTGATTAGTGCCTACCATCCTTGAATGGAATCTCCCAGAGCAATTGTGAACAGCAGGATCAGAAGACTTTTCCAGGCGGCACCCACCCTGAGCCTATGAAGGGGATCTGTGCCCAGCTCCCTTGACTTCCTTTCACTTTCTGTGGAGCACTAGTGGCCTCGGGGGGGTGAGTGGCAAAGGTGGGTTGGAGGGTAGAAAGGGGTTCTTCCCTTCCTCATCCCCCACACAACTGAAAAATCAGGTGATTCCATAGGATTAAAGAATTCTGAAGCTGGGCCTGGTGGTACAAACTTGTAATCCCAGATACTGAGAGTCTGAGGTAAGAGAACCACAAGTTCAAGGCCAGCCTGGCAAGTTATTGAACGAGACCTTACTTCAAAATGAAAAGTAAAAGCTGGATGTAGTAGTGCATGTCTTTAATCCCAGCACAATGGAGGTAGAAACAGGTGATCTCTGTGAGTTTGAGGGCAGCCAGGACTACATAATAAGACACCATATTAAAAAAAAAAAAAAAAAAAAAGGTAAAAAGCAGGCTAGGTATGTGGTTTAGTAGTGAGCACTTGCCTAGTATGTACAAGGCCTTGGGTTCAATGCTCAGGTCTGTAAAAAAAAGAACACTGAAAGTACTTTTCAGGATTAATTGTGCAGTCACGTGATTTTTGTACATAACTCAGATTTCAGAAGCTCAAAGGGCCTTTCAGCTCCTTCTGTTTCTATGCCTTCAAATGACTAATGCTGCTCTTGTATAAAGAAGAAAACAGGAATAAAATTACCATAACCTGGGTCTTATTCAAAGATATAACCATCACTGGCATGTGGATTAATCATTTTTTTAGAATTTAGAATTCTTTCTTTAAAAAAAATATTTCTTTTGAGACAGCAGAGTTTCACTTTGTAGGCCGGGCAGACCTGGGATTTGGCACCTTGCTGCCTCCACCTGCCATCCATAGCACACAGTACCACACACAGCTAGCTTTTCTTTCATCAAGGAAAATAGATCCGCTTAAGTTTTTAGTTCTTGTTTGAGTTGTCACAATGCACTATGCTGCCTTAGTCAAGAGCAGTGAGAATATAGTTCAGAAAAGAAAAAAAAGAGTTTAGTAGCTATGATGGAGACATAGTAGGATTAGGGTCAGAGTCCAATTCTGAGGAGTAACACAGTGGAAATAAAGAGAACAGTACAGAATATCTCTAAAATTTCCAGCCTTTACTCTGGGAAAGTGAGTTTTGGTTGACAACAAACTCTGTAATTTCAATGAAAGCATTTGAAAGAGTGATTTAATTTTTATTGAAAACCACCACTGTTTTACAATAGGCTGAAAATTCTTCCTTGTGAATAAACTTTGAGGAAAAATTTTAAATGTTTGAATGAAAGTATGAGGATACTTTCATGAAAACAACAACACAATGAAGCAAAAGTCATTTAGGGAGCACATGATGAAGCAGCAAGTCTGGAGATTACTGACCATTCCTGACCCAGCAAGTGACCTGAAAAGTGACCTTCCACACCCATAATGAGCTGATTTCCTCTCACCCCATCAAAGCATCGCCCTCAGGGGCCTAGTAGGCTGCTGATAGTGCTAGGAGGGACTTGGAAGGCAGGTGTTAGTGTGAGTGTATTCAGGAAGATGTGAGAGGGTGTGCTTGGAGGCTGCCTGTGCATGCCATGAGTGTACTGGAATGTGTGTCTTCATGTCTCTCTGTGTGTAAGGGTATGGACTGGGGTATACATATCTTTGTGTATGTTGGGGAGCGTGTCTATATATGTTAGGGTGTACAGGTCTCTGTTAGGTGTGTATCTGTTCGTGTGTGTATGTCTTTATTTGTGTATATATACTGAGGTGTGTTTCTGTGCCTGTATGTCTGTTGGGATATATACTGGAGTATCTGTGTGTGTTGGGGAATGTGCCTGCTTGTATGTGGTAACTCTGTACATAATGGATAGGCTGTGAGAGTGGGGGAAAAAGTCTTCGTATCTGCCCCCATGAGTGCCTCTCACTCAGGAATGTGAGTAAGCCCAGGCATTGCAACAGGGCACTGGACTTGAACACCAGGTGTATGATATAAAAGCTCAACTTGAAAAGTTGTTTCACCACCACTAGATGACTTCTGGGGACTGTGGCTTCCTTTTCTGAAGATAGGGAAGTATAAATGTTCAAGCAAAGCAATGTTTGTTATTAAAACAAAAATGGAGCTATGCTCTTCTGTTCTGCTTTAATAGTCCCTCTCCCATGTAAGCCACATCCCAGGGTCACTGCTCAGACCCAAGTGGCTCCCACAGTGGAGGGCCTGCAGGGAAGCCATGCCCCTTAATCCTCCTCCTCGTGAGTTGCATCAGGAGTGGTGTCCTTGTGTAAGAGGACAGGGATGCTCCCAGAAGGCTCTAAACTGCAACAGAGAATCTTTTAAATGAATAGCATTGTCTGTTTCACAACACCTTTTTTTTTTCAGTAGTAGAGCTTGAACCCAGGGCCTATGCTAGGCCAGTGCTCTACCACCCCCAGCCTCTGATGTCAACAAATTTTATTCTTCACATCTGAACTCCCCATCCCCTGCGTAGGATGACACATCTTCTCCTACAGAATGTGGGGGCACAGGAAACAGCTGGAAGAGGGTGTCATCTCTGTGATTATCACAGTAATTCCCCTGTATGCTGCCCAGGCCCACTGAGAAAATATGATAAACCCATGTTACCAACAAACAGAGTCACATTTTCCACATTTCAAAAGGGTTCCTTTACTCACAGAGGGAATCCGAGGGTATTTACTTAAATAAAAAGTTCTCTGGAGCATTTAAGGGCACTGTTTACACAGTGTCCTTGAAAGGTAGAATTTCAGGAACCTATTTTGCCAACTAAAGGAGGCACGTGCTGGGTCCCTACCATCTCTTTCAGACGTGGGCTACCTGGACATGGATAATGCACTGCTGTTCTTTTAAGCAGCTACACAAAGGACAACAGATCTGCTAAGAAAGTCCTAAAACAGAGAGTTTTAGGACTCCGGGGGACTGAAGCTCTTCAGTCACTGCTTCTATGAGGAGGACTATTTTGTAAGGCAGTTTCCTGAATCCTCTCACTGGCACCATTCGCTGTATCCTTCTTCTTCATTCCTGTGATCCAGGTGGCCAAGGCTTCCTTTTGTTTTGTTAGAGATCACCAGACCAAATCTTCTAAGATGTGAGCTGAACTTGAGCATCCATAAGAACACCAGAGAATGATGCTGTATTAATCAGGGTTCTCTGGAGGAACAGAAAGAAGAGAACACACGTATACATCATGAAAGGGGATTCACCAGACTGGCTTGCATGATATTGTCTAGGTAGTCCAACAATGGCTCTCTCTGTGCATGCTAGAGAGAATGAGAATCCAGTAGCTGCTCAGTCCAAGGATCTGGATGCCTCAGCAGTCCTAATCCAGTTCGAAGGCCTCGATGTTCTTCGGAGAGTGGCTGGTGTCAAGCCTAGGTGGAAAGGTCAAAAGAATCTGGAGTCTGGTGTCAGGCGAGGATCCAGCAATGGCAGACGCGCTCAGATAAGAAAAGGGCTTGCAAGTGTGTGCCTGGTCTTCCTCCAACTTCCTTCCACCTTGGGGCTGACAAATATTCAGGGTGCTACCCACATTCAGGAAGGGTCTGCCTCATCTCCATTCATTATGCCACCTGCCAATCCTCTCTGGAAATAAGGACACCAGTTAATAGAGTCAAGTTTACAGCCAAGACCAAGCATCATAGATGCTGTGATGGCTAATATCCACTGTCAACTTGACAGAATCTATAATCATTTAGGAGACAAATCTCTAGCCCTGTCTTTGAAGGGGTTTCTAAATTAAAGTAATTGAGGTGGATTGGCTTGCCTTAACTGTGGGTAATACTATGTGCTATGGGCAAGGGTCCAGGACTGTATAAAAAGAAGAAAGAGAGCTAAAGGTGAATATCTATCTCTCTGCATCCTCACTGTGGAAATCATGTGACCAGTTGCCTCACACGTCTGTCACCGTGATGGACTGACTGACTGTATTCTTTAGACTGTGAGCTGGAACAAAGCCTTCCTTCTTCAGGGTGCTTTTGTCATGCTTGTTGTCACAACAATGAGAAAAGTAATTAATACAGATGTCTTCCATGAGAGCAAGGTTTTCTTAAAGTAAGGAAATTAGTCCTTCTTACATCAGTGTCTAAGAGTTATGGGACGGGAGTGTACACAGAACAGGAAAGCAGATCTTCCACTCACCTCTGACACCCAGAAGCGGCTTCTGAGTGACCCTGTAACTATCTTGGCACTTGACTCAGACATTTGAAAGCTCTGGCTACAGAGAAAACCCTTAAAAACTGGGGGATTCCATAAAAGGCTGGCCTCTACTTCCCACTGTTTAGGGATGAGCACCTCCTCATTCAGTTTTAAAAAGAGAGTGAGGAGGTACTGATCCCTAAACAGTGGGAAGTGCCATCTGTGTAAGGTGGAGATTACCTTGCCAGTCCCAGGGCAGTTAGAGAAAGGGCTCTGGTCCATATGTATTGAGGATGCTCTCCCTGCTTTGTGGAGAGACTATCTCACCAGCCAGGACAGCTCCTGGGTGGGGCTGTATGAGGGTGTCAGGGTGCTTTGTACCTGCATGGCCCCAACTCCTTTATCTGTGGGAAGCATAAATAAAACTGTTCTTTCGTCTCAGTCCAGGTCTGGCAAGGACATCCACTGTTGATGGGAAGTGTCATCACTAAGAATGCTCTCTTGTCCTTTGGTATCTGAGAGATCTCTTGGTTCCTTCGCCTTTCACCTACTTTGAGGAGTCTAGGAGCGGCCTCTCTGCCTGCTCTAATCCTCCAAGCAGAAGAGACCTTCCGTACCTGTGTCTTTGAGCCAGAAACGGGAAACTTTGGCAAAGCTGAGGCCTGTTGAGCAATTGAGGTTGGGCGGGGCTCACAGTAGCCCCCTCTCCCTGTAGAGAGTGATTTTCTCTTTGCATTTTCCCAGCAGGAGTCCTTTGGAGGATCAAAGCCTTTTCTTTTCTTATCACTTTAAAACTCATTTGAACACAATGATCTCTAAAACAGAAAACAGGGGCCCACAAAAATAATTTTGTAGGACAGAAGCTACAGAGCTTCTGGTGCCATTCTGAGACAAAGAAAGTGACCAGGATCTCCCCAAGGGTATTTGGTTAAGAGCGGAACACTGTTAAATACTGTTCAGGCCCTGGTAACGTTAATGACAGGCCTTTGTTATAATCGTCCCTATTAATCTTTATTTTCTCTTTAAATAAACTGAGATGTTAGAGACCAGGTGATTTGACTCCCTAATTGGCAGCTATTAGGACCTGGTGCCCCAGCTGCCTTCAGTGGAGACTGCCAAGCAGGGAGCCTGACTGCTTTCATGGAAACTCAGCTGCTTTGAGCACTCCATGGATGCCTTAAAGGAGATATACTTGTCCATAGTTTTTTGCTGCAGAAGCACAACCCCAGCTCCAGAAGGCACTGCTCTTGCTATGACTGTTTCATTATACAGCTTGCACCAGACCTTTCTGCCATCTAGTAGTCATTTTTATCCAGGCCATAGCGGGATCACCTTCATCTTGCCACACCCCCTTTCTGGCTATATGAGCAGGCTCTTCTGGGCAATACCCTCCTGTGCTGTACCCCTCGTCCCCGGTGATGCAGCATGGGACCCAGTGAATGAGCAGCCCTCCTCCCCCAACCTCCCTATAGCCCTTGAGTCCTGGAGAAGCAGAGATCAAGGAAGCAAGTGTATAATCCACACAGATCATTCCTCCAGACATAACAGGGCTGTGAAGCTCAGGATAAATACAATTGTGCTGAGAAGCTTTGAAAGTCTCCCCAAGTGACATCTTCTCAGTTTGATAGACCAGAGAAAAAGTTATGAGATAGCAGAGTCGTGAGTGGAGTGGCAGCTGTGGACAGCTCCACAGGCCAAGGTCTGATGAACTGTGACTTCCTGTCAGTGACTATCAGGTACAGGAGACCTCTTTCCCACACAGTTTGTCTTGCACAAAGCACCTGATCAACAGGCAGTTCCACATTCTCCCCTGGACACCAGCTGGCAGCCTCTGGTCCAATTCAGTCCTCACTCTGTCCATCTGGAGTCCATGTCAGAAACACAGAGTGAGGGCTCAGCTCCACACCATTCCACCTCAAATGCTTGTCAAAAGCCCCTGACCTTATCTGAGCTGCGGAGAAGTGGCTGCAAGTAAAGTTTCCATAAGCCCAACTTAGGTTTGAATGATTTTGAGAGAGAATTTAGAGAAATCCTTGCTTACATTCACCTTTTTCTGAAAAAAGATGATGTGAAGAATAGCACTGAAAAGATGCTGAAGTCAAGGTGTGAGGGGAAAAGCAGCATTTCAACGCCCTCCATAGGAACCTCCACTGTTCAGCCTTTAGGAGGCGTAGGGATCTATCCTTTGGATTTTCATGGAAGGCTCATTATGCAGGTGCAGTGTGTCCATCTCCAGCCCCATTCCTTCCCAGAGATGGGGTGGGGCTGGAATGCAACCTTCAGATCCATAGTTGGCTCTCTTGGCAACCAGCCTGGCTAAGGCATTTAGGCACACAGGGTAGAGGTGGGGGTTGCCCCATCAGAACAAAAGACGCTTCTGCCACCCATCACTCAGGAAATTCATCACATCACTCAAGAGGTCAGGAGCTCTGCCAGGGCCTGGGATAGAGACTTCATGTATTTTCTTATTATTCATAATAGCAAACACAACAATGTTTTTGTGTGTATATGTGTATGCATGTGTGTGTGTGTGTGTGTGTGTGTGTGTGTGTGTGTGTGGTGCATGTTTACATGTACAACCTAACCTCTACAGCACTAGGTTCAGGAGATTTTAACGTTCTTCACAGGGCCTTTGGGCCAGGTGTTTGTCACTTGTGACTTGGCCCACAGACTGACTTCAGTCATCATTTGGTCAGGTGGTTTTAAGTACCTTGTGCCCCACTCATTGGCCCTGCACCCTCCAACATGGTCAGAGAGTGCTCATTCAGCTCCACTGATTCTCCCTCAGCCTGCTGTCCTCTCCCCACTATGAGGTGTGAACTCCATCTAGAGCCATGGCCCAGCATTTTGAGCTGAACCCTAACCATCAAGCAACTGAAAGCATGGGCTGGGGGAATGAGCATGCTTGGAGCTAGAAAATTGACAGCCTTGGTCTGTCTGCTTTACGGAATGGGTCTTGATCAAGTTACTGAAGGTCTTGGGCCTCAGTTCTCTCACCTGTGAGAATACCATATCACTGACCCCATTGGTGAAGAGGTAAGAACAAAGGAGTACACAGAATGGAACAGGCTGAGCCACAGAACTGGGAGACAACAATACCCAGGGGGGCCGACCGCCTCCCCTCCCAGCCTTTGCCAGCCAGTGCGTCTGAGCAGTGACTATCCCCTGCTGGGAGGAAGTCAGGTGGAAACGAAGGCCTCCTGCTCTCCCAGGCTTTCTTTCCCTGGGAGTGTCTGTCCATATAGTCACTGTTAGTGTGAACGGATTGTAACAGGCCAGTGGAACTGCCAGCAGAGTAGGCAGGAGGGTCGTGTTTTCCGCTGTCAGTACAGTCAGAGCTGAGGAGACAACCCGGAGACCTTCAGACCTGAGGATGAAAGCATCAGGGTTCTCTCTACCCACAATCCTAGAACTTCAAACCACAGGACATTCTTCTTTTTAAATCTCCAAACTAAACCAGAGAGTGTTTATAACCAGAGGAGAGTGCACTAGCCCTGCCCTGTCCTGCCCTCAGAGAGCAGGAATGCCTTACGTCAGGCAGGGTCACTGGGCTGTGTTCTCTGGGCTGTGTTCTCTGGCCAGCAGAGTGAGTCACCGGCCCCTGAGGTAATTTTGGCTCCAAGTCAAAGCAAACAGAGTCCTGAGCTACAGATCAGGTGAGAAGTGAAGGTTGGGGGTAGGTTGCCAAGAGAAGGTTGCCAAGATGCTAGCAGAGCCCAGTTGCAGGGTAGGCACATCCCCTACCTGGTCCGGGCCACCAGTGATGACTCGAGGTCTTGATTCCGCTGTGTGATGGTCAGCAGCCTGCAGAAGGGACGTGGCTGGCAGATACCCCGGGAGCATCTCCTCTTCTGCTGCTGCACTGACTGCTTCTCTACTCCCCAGTCAGAATCCGCAGAGACTCCGAAACTACCCTACAGATTCACCTCCCTGCATTAAAGTCTGTACTTGTTAAAGTGCGGCTCTATCACAGAACCTTGGGGCTTCTCTGAGGCTCAGAAGCTCAGAATTGTCCCCTGTAACCAGAGCTCCCATTGGGGATCAACAGACTGGTATCTGGGCCGTTGGGCTTCTCATGGATGTTCTCTTCTTCCAGAGTGAAGAAGCTGTTTCGGGCAGGTCCAATCCACCCAATGGATGAGACCGAGAGGCAGGTGCAGCACCCTGGACCCGCTCCCTGTTAGCAGCCCACTGTTTCCTCATCTCTAAAACATTGGTACAGAGCCTGACCCCCTCCCCCCACTGCACGTGAGCAGCAGCTTTTGAAAGGACCAGGCTGCTGTTTCCTGCCTCAGAGCCTCCAAGCCTGCCACCCTAAAGAGGCCCAGTCATGGACCCACTTCCTGTGGGCAGGAGGACCTGGCATCCCTCCCCCAGTGTACTCTGGGGGCATCCTTGAGGAATAACAGGGACATGTCACAGAAATGCACAAGCTGCAAGGAGCCCCACAGAACTGAACAGAGTTCAGTTGCGTTTGGTCTGGGAAATGACCCCGAGACCTGCGAAAAGCATTGTGTTTGTTTCTCTTTTATGTGAAAGTTTGTGGGAATTCTTGTCTTTCAGCATGCATGCCAGACACCACTGTTCACCTTTGCATTGTGAATGTCCATCCTACCCCCGGGCTCACCTTATGTCAGGTGGCTTCTGGCTTGGGATCTGTTAATTCAGGAAAATAGAACACAGCCCCATGAGATTCTGAGAGTCATTTCTCCACGTCAAATTATGGGATGTGTACCTTTTTCTTTCCTCCTGGCCGATGTTTGTAGCACATGGGGCTGGGAATGTGGACTCCTCATTTTCTGTTCCCAGAAGGTGGGAGCCTCTCATGTTGCTGTGTGGTCCCAACACCCATCCTAATCCAAAACAAACAGCAGCAAAAATGACCCTCGACCACCCAATAAAACACCATATGGACTCAGTGGCCTCACTATCCCATGCGACTGGGTATTGTCAGTACCTGAAGCATCTGCAAAACTGCAACAAAGTATGTAGATTGCCAGTTCCTTCCTCAGACAGACTGAAACCAGAGCGTGAATGGACACTTTAATACAGGCTGTTCTCACTGCCTGGCCTGGCCTATGCTCTGGGTCATTAAAATGCGTAAATTGCCCTGCTTATCAGGACCTTTGAACTGAAGGCCGCCTGATAGAAGCTGAGGGAGGAATAAGGAAACAATGGTCTGGATTCCTGGTCCTGGGGAGTCTCCCTTCTCAGGAGGAGACAGGCACACAGAGACAAAAGCTATGTGTGGTGGTACGGAAACCTGGCCTTCAATGAGTGCACCACATACCCACATCAGGCTTTCGGGTGTCTCGGGGTGATTTGTGAGCAGTGATTGAACTACAGACCGCATAAGCCAGGTGCTTTTGTGTGGGATATTTGGTGAGGAAAGCTGTAACCTCAAGTGCCCACCAGATGCAGCATCCCCAGAAGTTCCTCATGGGCCCAGAGCAGGAAGGAGGTGAGCAGAGAGGACACCTCACAGAAGTTCTTGCTACCAGGAACATGGCACCCCATCACATTAGAAGTGTACACAGCTCACTACAATAAAAAAAAAAGACTGCAAAGGAGTACTCATTAATATTAGTAGATAGTCATTATTTTCTCATTAAGTTCAAGAAAACCAAGAAACATAAAGTTCAAATTATTATTATTAATATTATCCAAATGGTTGCTGATCCCATGTCACCTGTCAGCTTCTCCTCAGTTCCTACAATAAGCTGAAAACAAAATGACATAGAGACAAGTGTGGCTGGCTGAGAGAAGGACAGGTCCTTATCCAGAGCCTCCCAGAACCTTTAGGAAAATCTGTGGCCTGATTTCAGGGCACCTGCTCCGGGGACTGGAGCTCTCAGTTCTTGGAGAGCTGGCTTTCTGGGACCTTCCTCTCCACAGGTGTGATTACCTTCTATCTCACCCCATCAAAACTCCCACCATCTACCACAGCATCACTACATCCAGGCCATGGTCACAGCTCCAGGGCCTGCCCAGGCACGACCACCAGACCTCCCCATTATCCAGCAGCCTTGTATCCACCTTCTTTTCATCCTCAGATCACTGTAGCCTTTCACCCTGTGTCAACTGCTGTATTTTGAAATACTTTGACCGGGAAGCAATATACCTAAAACATGTATAGGCTCCATGAACTTATACACTGCAAGAAAACTCAGCAGTATTATAACAGGCTGTCTAGCAACAGGGAGTCTCAGCCTTTCCTATTAGGAGTCTATGAGTGAGATTGTTAAAAGGGACCCGCTGGGCAGAAGACAAAGATACTCATGCATAACTCTACCATCCTCTAGAATATTTTCCTTCAGAGTCTTGCCATGTGCACATGCATGCTTGTGCACTTACATGTGTGCATAAACTAACGTAAGCATATGCTCAAGAAAGCATGCCACAAACACCATGCTTTTGATTTCACATCTTCTCACACTCTGAACACACACATGCACATACACAAAGTGCACACTCGTGGTCAAACCTCATGTATATGAATGTTCCTGCTAGCCCAAGGGTGGGGCACAGAGACAGAGGTGCAAGCAGAGGGTATGGTGGCATTCGCAAAGGCAGTGAGGCACCATGGACTGGGCCAGCTGTCAATGGATTAATTTCCATTCACTCTCAATGGATTAGATTGCATTGATTTCCAATTATCAGTCGATAATTACCATTAACTGGATTATAAACGCATTTGGCATGAAGATGACATCATCCACTGACAGACATATGTTTTTTTAAAGATTAAATGCCTTGGTACCTACAGGAGCTTTGTAAGTGTGGTGCCACGGAGAAGTGACAGCTAGACACAGCTGCAGAAGCATCCTTGAAGCCTGAGCAAGGGCAGAAAGTTCCTGAAAGCTGGATGATTGAAGAACATGAATCCACCTAAAGCTGGCATGGCCAGTGTCTGCTGGTGTCATCCTGTGCCTCAGCTGATGTATTAGTTACTGTCTTCACTGCTGTGGCAAAACACTTGACAAAAACAACTTAAGGAAGGAGGGTTTATTGTGGCTCACAGTGTGGGGACACAGTCCATCATGGTGGGAAGGCGTGGCCGCAGGAGCGTGAGGCAGCTGCTCACATTCATCCACAGTCAGGAAGCAGAGAGAGATGAATGCTGGTGCTCAGCTCGCTTTTTCCTTTCTGTTTAGCCGAGGACCCTAGCCTATGGGATGGTGCTGCCCACATTTAGGATAGTCTTCCTCATGCAGTTAAACCTCTCTGGAAACCCTCTTACAGACCCACAGAGTTAATCCTCTCTGAGGTGATTCCAAATTCCATCAAGTCAATAAGATCAACCAGCACAAATGGTCCTGTGGCCTGACTCTGGCCTGATTGATAATGATTGTCTGCAATGCAACAAAGAACAAGACAGTGTCTTTATAATTTTGATATACTGTTAATTTGGAATTTTTACTTCATTTTTAAAAATCATATCATTAAAATGTTATTGATGTGGGTTTATGAGCTTTGGGTGTTCCTTAAACTTTGCAGAGGTGTGGATGCTTCTTTCATTTTTTAGAGCTACACTGCCAGTGAACTCTGGTAAATGCCATTTGTCGTTACCATGCTGAAGTTCAGTGGTTTTGGCAGCTGTGTCTTTGTCTTTCCTCTAACATTCCTGATTCAAAAATAAAATAAAAACAAAGAAAGGAAAAGAAAAGAAAAATAAACACTACAAAGTATAAAGAAGAAACCAGCTCTTTGCCTCTAGGACCCTGTCTGTGTGTGAGTCTACTTGGCACTGTGTAAAGACAGTTTGAGCTACTGAGACACACAGTGCAGAGAGGTGCAAACTGCCCTCAGCAGCGATGCAGGCGTTCAGATCAGAAGGACAACCAGGACGCTGCTCCAGCAGATGCATCAGGGGGAACCTGAAGGACACAAAAAGAGGATTAGAGCAAAATCAGAGAGGCATTCTCAATAGAGGAGCTTGTGGGATTATGGTGGCGCCTCCTTTTCGGTTCTGGGACAGATTTCAGTTCTCTGCTGCTGATTCTTGACTTGCGGTATCACAGTGAGAGCAGGGCCCAGCATTCTGGCTGCTCCTGACAGCTTGGATTGCTGCTGCCTCCTCCTGTAGCTCAGGACATAAAAGAGGATCTTAATGATGTGGTTGAAAGAAAGGGGTAAAGGGGGAGGAGGAGGAAGAGGAAGGGAGGAAAACGCAGAGAGAGGGTGGGAGGAAGAAGACAAGGAGAGGAGAAATGAAAAGAGGAAGGAACCAATTTGGCCAAATCAAAAAACAAAAAGTCAGGAACTTTCACAGCACAAGGAACCTAAGGATGTTTCTGACTCTGGTCTGAGGACTGATAAAATCCATGTGTTTATATGGACAGTTGATATGTTGATGACCTGAAGATGGACAATAGACACAGTGAGGACCTTAGGATGGACAGTGCACATGGTGAGGACATGAGGATGGACAATGGACATAATGAGGACCTCAGGATAAACAGTGAACATGGTGAGGACCTGAGAATGGACAGTGGACATGGTGAGAACCTGAGGATGGACAGTGGACACAGTGAAGACATGAGGATGGACAGCGGACACAATGAGGACCTCAGGATAAATAGTGCACATGGTGAGGACCTGAGGATGGACAGTGGACACGGGGAGGATCTGAGGATGGAGAGTGGACACGGAGAGGACCTGAGGATGGTCCTGGATAAACAAGTACACAGAATGGATGAATGGATCAATAGATCCAGAAATAAGAGCTGAGAGATTCGTACAGCACAGCCTTCATGGTTAATGAGGTGATGGTGTGATTGTTAGTGTTCTCTGTATGAGAAATCAACATCATTGCAAGCAGGGTTCTCGGTCTATAACTTCTGTAAACCTAAAACTATCTAAAGTAAAACATTTTAAAACACAAAAGATCTTATTGCCACAGTAAGATTAGATTTGGAAGAGGGATAAAGATGCTCCTGACAACATTGAAGGTCAGAGTGACAGGCTACAGCTTTTCCCAAACCTCTTGGTGGGGTGCTATGGCTGGGCAGTGATGAAGTTCCTGAGCTACAAAACAGTGTAGCAGGAGGACTCGGTAATTCTCATCCAATAAAACCTTGGATCATTAACTGCAACCTGGGTGTTCTGAGTTGAAAATGACTCATAAAATCCAGACACCAAAGCCTAAGACTGGGACACAAGACAGTTCTCACTGCCAGCAGAGATTGAATGTCCAGGATTGGCTTGGCTTCTAGAAGGTCCTCGTCCTAGGATCAGGTCCTGGGATCAGAACAGCAGGCTGGACTCCGTTTACTCCCTGCCTCCATTGCCTAATCCCCAAAGTGAAAGAATCATGGCTGACAAGTCAAATGGAAGAAAAATAAAGATTATCTAGAGTAACAAATGGCTCAGAGCCCAGGATGTTGCTCTGAAGCATGACCCTGTCCAGACCCACCCCACTGTGTTTATTTAGGTTTCTATTTGGAAAACCTGGAGGGGCAGGGCTTTCATATGCTGAGCTGATAACACACAAGGCCACACTGAAAGTAGAAGTCAAATGCTGGCTTGCTCAGGTGCGCAGATGACACTGAGACCTATAGCCCACACTTTCTCTTCCACATTCGGAGGCAACAAACTTCCTGTTGCCTTTCACAGGCCTCCACTCAAGGGTAGCCTGTAGCTCTGAACAGTTTGCTTTTTCTCAAAGCTGGGACAGGAGTGCTGGCCTCTCTGGTGAGGTCTGACTGGGAATTTTCCTGTGTGTCTCACTCCTTGTGAGCTCTGTGGGAAGAGGAAGGCTGTTCATGGCAACCATGGCAACATGCCTTAGTGAGAAGAGAAGAAATCACATGGCTGTCTACCTTTGGCTAATCATCAGCCAGTTTAGGGGGTCCCAAGGACCCACTGATCAGAATGCATACCTCAGCCCAGTACCCATCATGGACTTGGACTGCAGTCCCCAAATCCCCTGTCTCCTTCCTCCCCGCTCTAGACTAGTCTCCTTTCTCCCCGCTTTAGGCAGGCTTTACCTTTCTGATTCTCTGAAGCCTTCTACTTCCATTCCTATTCTGCCTTCTGAGGTCACAAGCATGTGTTCTGTGCCCAGCATGGCCTCTCGAGTGACCATACCCCTTAAGTCTCCTGGTCCAACTATTTCCTCCTGTGATCATTCAGCCTACCAGAACACTTTGATTTATTTGTATAGGTGTTTTACCTGCATGCATGTAAATGCATCTGTGTCATGCAATGCGTGTAGAGTCCAAAGGAAGGCATCAGATCTCTTGCAACTGAAGTTAAGGACAGTTGTTAGCCACCATGGAGGTGCTGGGAATAGAACCAAGGTCCTCTGGAAGAGCAGCCAGTGCTCTTAGATGCAAGCTCTTAACTGCTGCTCCAGCCCCTCAACTGTCATTTCTTAAAGTGAATAACTATGCTCTCAGAACACAGTCTCTAGCTGAACAGCGCCAGGGACCGTGGAATGGCTCCAGTCTACTGCGGCTCCCCTTTATTACTACTGTTGGCAATTGCTGTCAACATTTTAAATAAGTCCTTTCTCTAACTTGTCCCTTCTGTGTTCTTCTTCTGTAAAGCAAGTTTTCCTTTATCAACAGGTATTTTTCCAGCTACCATGAAACATATTTGCTATTTGAAGGACAGGATTTCTGTGCTTCAGTGACCTTCAGGTGACTATATTTGCTGCAAACAAATAGAAAAAGTGGAGTGACCTCTCCTCTCATTATTTTGAACTCAGAGATGAAGACGTAAGGCAGAGGCAGTTTCCTTATTCAGAGAGCTAATCGCATGGCACAGCAGGAACCAGGCAGATCCTGAGGCCACTTCTGAATCCCCACACCCCTCTGCTCCTATGTTTCTCTTGAAGTTTGCAGATGCTAGATTTGCAAGCTTAAATCCTTGCAATTCCCTGGAATCAGATACCTGACTTGGCATCACTGGGCAGGTAACATCTCAAGTACAATCCAGAGAACTAGAACTTTCAGTGACAGGCACGTTCTCTTCCAGGTGGTCTGTGCTGTGCTCACTGACGGTTTCATGGATTTCCCAATCCACAGGCTTCCTCCTTTCTCCTTGGCTCTGATTAATTTCTTTTGAGCAGTTGAGCTACTCTGTACACTGTTGTATTGGTTCATATGACAACAGATGATATTTTGCCTGCCTTGTCTCATTCCTGAACCTACCAATGATGAATGACCTTGAGATGCCATGGGATGTAATGAGGAAAGGTGGGCCTGATATATGGAGCACTTTTCTTGTTGAAATAAAATCACGAGGGTATTGTACATGACTAGACACTGATTAGTCATTGAGTGAGGCTATACCATTATTATTCTTAAGGCCTACTTTTTATTTTGTTATAGATTTTATAGTTTTCTTAAAAAACAGAAAAAGGAAAATCAGACATATAAGCTGCAAATAGTACATAGGGACTGTGAATGTAGCTCAGTTGGTAGAGTCCTTGCTAGCATGCATGAAAGCACTCTAGAAAAAGAGGCAAGAGGATCGATTTAAGTTCACCACCAGCTACATAGGGAGTTTTAAGGTCAGCCTGGGCTACATACAACCCTGAGGATTTTCTTGTTTGTTTTGAGACAGGGTCTTCCTGTAACCCCAGCTGGCCTGGAACTCATTATGTAGACCAAGCTGGTCTTGAATTCATAGAAATCTGCCTGCCTCAGCCTCCTGAGTGATGGGATTAAAATCATGTACCACCATGCCTGGACCGTTGGTTGTTGTTTTTGTTTTTTTAAAGAAAGACTGGAGACAGCTGAGTTGGTAAAGTGCTTGCCACAATCCCTAGAGCTCACATAAAAGTCAACTATAGTCGAGTGTGATTATAATCCTAACACTGGGGAGGCAGAGACAGGCAGATCCCCCGGTCAGTCAGCCTAGCTGAATTGCTGAGCTCTGGGCCAATAAGAAACCCTGTCTCAAAACACAAGTGGATGATTCATGAGGGACATCTGAAGTGGCTCTTGCCTCTATATGCATACATGTACATACCTGCACACATATGAACACATACACAAAAGGCAGGGGAAAAACATAATTAACTTAATGTACTTATAGGTTAAGTAAAATTCTGTTGACTGGATGTTATTTAGGACATTGATATTAATTGATATTAAATATTACCTGCCTGATGAGAACACACCTATGCTTTTAGTAGGGACTAAGTATCTGGGGACAGGGTAAAGCTCCAGTTAAAAATAGCTTTAAGTCAGGCATGGTGATACATGCCTTTGATCCCACCACCCTGGAGGCAGAGGCTGGCCGATCTCTGTGAGCTCAAGGCCAGCCTGGTCTACATAGTGAGTTCCAGGTGAGACAGAGCTACAGGGAGACCCTATCTCAAAAAGACCAAAAAAAAAAAAAAAAAAAAAAAAGCTTTAAAAGCTGGCTATCAAACTGTAAAAAAGGAAAAAAAAAAATCACTGTCTCCACTTAAGAAAATCAGTGAAGTGAAGAGAACTGAAGGGCCCAAGAGTCCGAGTGGGAAGAGGTACAGGAAGGAGCAGCTGTCAGTCCTGGGCTGTTGTTGATGCTGGAGACACAGCACAGGCGGGTTCCTGGACAGAGGCTGATTCTGGGGACTGAGGCTCAGCAGTGCTCTGGAGGCTTTGTGGACCCTTGAGGAGGAGAGAACGAAAGCCTGGCTGTGGAAAGGTCTAGATGCCCTGCTTGGCCTCTGCTGGACAGGGCTGCAGGGCTCCTCTGCGGTGCCTGGATAGAGCAATGTCACTGATAGCATCTGCCTAGGAAGTCTCCTTTTCCTACCCTTTGCCAGAGAGAGCAGGCTTTGGATGGGAAGTGTTTTAGTCTGTGTGCACCGGCTCCAACTATGGGATATATCAGCCAAACAAACTCAGACCTGAAGCTGAATAAACCAGCCACCTGGCAAGCCCACCACTATGCTGTTTGCTGGATCTGGGTTGCCAGGCCTCGGCTGGCCCTGCTCCTTCCAGTCTTCTCAGTCTCCGACTACGGGTGTCTGCAGGGCTTGCCCAGTCATTCATAATGAATTAGATGCCAGTGATTTTCTGTGTGAATATTTACTCAGAGCATCTTTTTCTTCGGAGTAGATGGGAGTGAGGGCCATTTCCTTGGAAATTTCCTAAAAGTAGCATTAGGACAAAAAGGAATACGGGGTCCTGGTATTCTACGTACAGTGCCTTTGTAGTAAGTACCCCAGACACAGCATCTTAGAATAATTGGGTTTTTTGTTGGTTGGTTTTTGTTTTATTTTAGTAGTTTTTTGAGATGAGATTTCATTATGTTGCCCAGGTTGGCCTCAAACCAAAGGCAGTCCTCCTGACTCAGCTTCCAGAGCACTGAGCTCACAGGCATGTGCCACCAGTTCTGGCTTAGATAATTGTTGAATGAATATTTCCATTCAACTCATCCATTTCCCCAATTTTGGCAGTTAATGGCTAAGAATGATTCCTTCCTGTCATTTCCATTTCTGAGGCTTTGTTAGGACAGCAGTGTGTTGTAGTATGTTTGTCAGCAACGATTATTATTGTGTGATTTTCCAGAGCAGAGTTCATTTGTTTGTTTTGATTTTTTCTTGTTTTTGTTTTTGTTTTTGAGACAGGATCTCCCTGTAACTCCAGCTGTCCTAGAACTTGCTATGCAGACCTGGCTAAACTCCATCTCACAGAGATCCACCTGCCTTTGTCTCCCCGAGTGCTGGAATTAAAGGCGTGTACCATCACACCTGGTCAATAGAGATATTCCTAGCTGAGCAACCAAGAGGACAATTTGCCTGGCGAGATGCTTCTCCTGGTCAGTTTCCTTGAAACAGAAGTGGTCACCCTAAGGTGGACACTCGAGTGCTTCTCTATTGACCATTCTATAGAACAAAACAACTCCTTGCACTGAGCTCAGTTTTAGGTAACCCCTTCTGCCAAGATTCTCAAAAGCTCACCCATTGTCTTTATCCAAATGTCCTGTTAACCTTGTGCATGGTGGGGAGTTAATAGACACAGCTTCTGCCCTTGCAGGTTAAGCTTGTCTTCCTCTGGGCTCTGCCCCTCCCCCAGTTTAGCTACCATCTCTGTGAACTCCTGAATCTTCATTCTCATTCAAACTTCTTATTTTTCTTTACACTTAGGCAAACTCAAAGTGGGAACCTGCTGCCTGGAAGAAGCCTATGAGAACTCAGTTGGATTTTCTGCACCAAAGTTTCTAAGCTTTGTTACCTGGCAGGGCGGGCTGGCACTTTCTTGCCAAGCCTCTGAAGTCATTTATTTGCATCTGTTGTCTATAAAGTGGTAGAAAATTATTCATTAGCAACTAAGAGGAAAGAGTCCTAAGCTATAAGGCTTCTCTGGCGCTAGTGACTGTTCATTTCTCTGGCCTCCTTCCTGGTAAAGTATTCACGCTTCCTTCAGGGACCCTGATCTTGCATTCTACATGCCTTTGCCTCTGCAGGTTCTGCCCTCCTCAGCCCACCTTAGCATGTACCCAGGGCAATGTAGGTGAGGGCTTCTTTGCCAAGGTCCCAGCTCAGCCTCTCCACCAGGATTGTACACACAAGTGCATTTACATATATGCAGGCAAAACATACACATATAAAGATAAATAAACAAATACTAAAAATAAAACCAGACTGGAGTGACCCTTTCTGAGGAGAAACATTTAGAAAAGCATCATAAAAAGAGGGGGAGATTATAAATGCTAGCCTAGACATCTGCATCTCAGACCTTGGGGGTCTTCCACCCTTGCTGTGGTCCTGGGTTTCTAAAATGTTCTCCACTCACACATGGAAGAAGGTTGCCCCAAGTCACATGCATTAAAAACATGCTAGATTCAGGATGAGTCAAATCTTACTACATACAATAATCCTTCTTAAATGCTAAGAATGATCCTCATGCATGTCCAGCATAGAACTGGAACAGGTATTTGGAATTACAATACAAATTTGTATTGAACAAAATACAATTTGTTCTTAAGACTTTACCTACCTAAAATTCACGTTCCCCAGGTTAGGGTGTCGGAAGTAGGCTCTTTGCTTGAATAGGACAGTTTTAAGACACTACTCCATTTAATCCATTTAAGCTGCTTAGACTCCCATGAATGACTCGAGATGGACTAGAGAAAGGAAACCTGAGTTTCTGAAAGTAATGTTGTACCCAGAAACAAACGCAATGCACACAGTCCAGTCTCACTCAGAAGACTCAGGCTCTAATGTCCTTAGCTGGAGTCATGAATTGAACCTTGACAATATAGGCAGTCCTGTCCTGACGGGGCCTCATCTTATCAAGGGGCCAGAGACTGCACGGGCTCAGGAAATTAAGCCTCCTGCTGGAAAGGTGGTAAAGTTACAAACTACCAGTTCAGTGTTTTTGTCTGAAGATACTTGGGACACTGGTCGTCCCCCTGGAGAGTCCTTGAACCACTCTGTGTAGAGGGCAGCATAACACCTGCAGCTTGTATGTAAGTCTAACCCCTGACCAGCCCTGGCAAGCGCTGGGCCATGCCCTTGCAGGCATCTTGTCAGGAAATGCACATCGCAGGAAGATGAGCTTGGGGTGAAAAACAAAGCAAAACAAAGCAGAAAAGTAACAGACTCTGTAACTTTGCCAGCAGCAGAATGCCTGATTAACAAAAATAGGTTTAATTACCACTTTATCGGTTGCAGCAATGAAATAACAGAGCAGGGCTGAACAAGTGTGAGCATCTGAGCGCTCGATGGGCTTGAATGTTCACCAACTGTATTGCTGTTACTCTCAGACATTTGAGAACGAAATGAAAAATGCATGAAAAGAAAAATCCTGGGTTTGTTTTGTCCTAAATAAATCAATCATCTACCAAACGGTAATAGCATTCGAGATTGTGGGTGATGGTTCTTTGTTTTCCAAACTTCCTAACAAGCTCTCTTGCTTTTTATCTCTCTCTCTCTTAAAGACAAGGTCCCATGTAGCATAGGCTTGCCTCAAACTCAGCATGTAGTTGAGGATGACCTTGAACTCCTTATTTTCTTGCCTCCATCTGGTATGTGTTGGAATTACAGATCTAAGCCATGACTCCAGCTTGTTTTGATGTCATTAATAATAATAATAATAATAATAATAATAATAATACAGAGGCAGGAGGACCAGGAGTTCAAGGTTACTTCTTTAGTATATTTGAGGCCAACCTGGGCTACATGAGACTCTGCCTCCAAAAAAATAAAACAGAGTAAGCAATAATAAAAAGGGAGGCTAGCCTAGCCACAGACTAGTATACACAGTTGACAAATGCTTGTAACAATGGGATATGCAAAAAGAAGAAAATCTACTGTTTTTCCTTCAGAAGCACACTGACATTAAAAGTCCTCTATCAGGCTGGGTGTGGCAGTGGGCACATACCTTTAACCCTGCACTGTGTATGCTGAGGCAGGTTACATCTCTGAGGGTTCGAGGTCACCTTGATCTACATAGGGAGCTCCAGATCAGCTGGGGCTACAGGGAGACTCTGTCTCAAAAAGTACTTTAAGTTCTAGCATCAGATGTTGCCTAAATATCAGTGCTTTTCACCTAAAAGTTGTTCACAGCAGCAGCAGCTTTTGTGTGTGCTCCTGCTTTCCATACCCTCATTTTTTCACGTTTTCTTTTGGGACTAAATAATTATTATTTGAATATTTCTCTATTCTTCTCTTCCTCCTATGTGTGTGTTTGTTTATTTTATGTGCATGAGTGCTTTGCCTGCATGAGTGTAAGCTCACTGATGTGTGCAATGCCCGTGGAGGCCTGAAGACAGCATCAGATCCCCTGGAACTGGAATTATGGACAGTTGTTAGCCACTGTGTGGGTTCTGGAAACCAAACTCGGATCTTCTGCAAGAGCAGCCAGTGCTCCCAACTGCTAAGCTATGGCTTCCATTTTTTAATGGCCAAATAATGTATAACAAAATGTAGCATCTGAACCATCTTTAAGTATACAGTTCAGTGGCTT
The DNA here is from genome assembly GCA_035773235.1 of Eospalax fontanierii. Lineage (NCBI taxonomy): Eukaryota > Metazoa > Chordata > Mammalia > Rodentia > Spalacidae > Eospalax > Eospalax fontanierii. The sequence continues at coordinate 571,021 of CM069524.1, read as the reverse complement.
TAAGCTTTGTGTAACCGTCACTGCCATTCATCTCCTGAGCTTTTGTTTAGTTGGTTGGTTGAGACGAGTTCTCACACTGTAGCCCAGGCTGTTGTAGAATTCACTATGACCTCAAACTCATGATCTCAGACTCCCGAGTGCTGAGAAGACAGGCATGCATCACTCTGTCGGCTCTTCAGGTTTTTTTTTGCATCTTTCCAAACTGAAACTTTATCCCCATTAAACACTGGTGCCTCCTCCTTGACTCCAGCTCCCAGTAGCGTGGCCACTTTCTGTGTCTATAACTGAGATTGTATCATGACTGGCTTGTTTCCCATAGGCTGACTTCGTGTCTATACCACAGCATCTGCCAGAATTTTTTTCTTTATAAGGCAGAGTTCACACCTTGTTTATCTGGTCACCATTCCACAGACCTTTGGATGGTTTATTGTGAATGCTGCGATGGCGAGTGTACACTATCTCTCCAGGTCCCGGCTTTGCGTTCTTTTGAATATATGCCAGCCATGAACAGCTGGATCCTGGTGCGTCTACTTCTTGATCTCTTGAGGGACTGTGTTAACCCTCCAGCAGAGCATGAGGATTTGTCTTCCTAGCCACTTTTCCCCAGTCATCTCAGAGAACACTGCCCAGTACAGGTAATAAGTTCTTGCCTAGCACCGGGTCAGAAGGAGCTTGACCCTTCTGAGTCAGCCCAGAGTCCTCTGGTCACAATGGAGCCAACATTCAGTGGGACTATCCTGGCTGTAGAAAAGGAAAGGAGACCTCAAAGGTATTGAGAGTAGTGACTCAGTCTGCCAGTCTGTTGGACAGTCTCAGTCTCTAATTAAGCTCTTAATCCTTAGAATTTGACCTGCCTCCATGGGTCCTCCTGCTTAATGGTCCCACAGGCCTGGCTATCAGAGAAAGATGCAGTCTTGCACATGACCCCAGAATCTGGGTAGGATGGTCAGGCTGGAAATCCTTCCACAGTGATTAAGCCAAAGCCCAGTGGCTCCCTGTCAGAGTGTCTCCATGTCCAGCTTCAGGTGTCCCAGAGGGAAGATTGTCCACCCTGCAACCTCCATGCCAACCTGACTGTTGGCGCTATATTCCTCACATGCCTGCCATGCATCTTCTGCTTTACTCTGGAGTCTTCAGGGACTTTCTGGCACCAGTCACCCTACCCAAACCTCTGTCTGCCCCTAAGGACAAGACTGTCCATGATACGTCAGCGTTGGTGGATACATAATGTAATGGGGGCAGGCCTAGAGGCAGTGGGCCCTAAGCTGGTATCTGTCCTCTGGGGAGCAGGCAACTGCTTGCTCATCTCCAGCTTGCTTTTCTGAGGCTTTGAGATGAGAAGTCCTGGGATCTGGGTTATAGAGACAGAAAATGATGAGATTTGGGGTGAGTGTTTTATACTGAAGAGCATCCCAGTGAAAGGAATGGGGCTGGAAATAGTTTTAATTGCAGACATGGTCTATGATGACATAAAGGAGGAACAAAAGCGGGTATAGGCAGAAAGATTATCCTTGAATAGCAAAAACAGAGACATTCTTCTGAGATGAGGGGGAATACTAGTTACCCTCTAATATCCAGTAACCTCTGCTGTGGTCCAGTGAGGCTGATAGGGAGGTGGAGGTGAAGGCTCAGAGCAGCGTGGCAGAGTCTTGGTCCTGAGAGATGTATGAGGATAGATGTCTAGACACCATCCAGGCTGCAGCTGAGCTTGGGTAGAGAAGGTACTAATTCATATGGTGTCGTTTCTTTATAAGAGATAAGGGGATATGGCAGTGGGAGTTGAGATGTTGAGATTCATTGGAGTATGTCAAAGAAATTTGTTTATCTGTGAAAATATAAGACGGGATGATGAGTTAAATTGGGCAGAGCAGAAAAAAAGTGGTTTCTTTCTCAGAGCCCAGCTGGCTTCCTTGTTTCCAACAGGTACAGAGAAGGGTCCGTGCAGAGAGATGAGTGGAAGGGATCTTGGCACTGAACCCCATCAGGCACCACTTCAGGGGCTGGGACAAAAGGGACAGAGGGACAGCTGTCTCTTCTTTGTGGGCAGACAGAAGGGACCAGCTGCTGTTTGTGCCCCACATAATATATTCAATCTTCACCCCAGGATGGTGGTGTTAAGTGAGGGTTCCGAGAGGGGATTAGGTCATGAGGGTGGTACCTTAGGAATGAACACCTTCACAAAATATCTCAGAGAAAGACTTTTCCTTATACCACCCACAGGCCTCAGGCTCCTCCCCGAATCCCACCCCGCCCTCTTACCCAGGTAGCACAGCAGACTCTATCATGGTGCCTCCTTCCCGGGGCTCTAAACCTCCCAGACCTGCTGTCTTGTAATCCCTGCTCCTTCATGCTGAGTGTTGTTGAGCAGTCCCCTCCCTAGACTCCATCTCTGTCAACTGTGTGTCCTCCTGTCAGCACCCTGCTCCTTCAGGCCCCTCAGCCTTCCGCTTCATACCTTTATGCTGAAAGACAATACCACTGTCTGTGAGTGACTCTGAACGTCCTCACACTTGGTGATTTTCTAGATTTTCACTACATTTGGGAGCTTGAGGGATGTCACATCGCCTCAGAGCCCCTCTGAGAGGCAGCGACTACCCAACACTTGCCCTTAATCCTTTGCCAGCTCTGTGGTAGTCACCATCAGTCACTGGAGAAAAGCTGAGAGTCAATAGCTGGGCCTGATGGCGTCCAGCCCCGAACTCAATAGGGCCTGACTCACCACTTGGCCTAAGTCAAACTCATTCCTAATGATGCATGTTGTAAGCTCTGTAGCATCAAACAAGGAAAACAAAATGGATACAGAAAATACTGTCACAAGGAAGAAATCTATTCTCACAGATTCCAGGAAGCAGAAGGTGACCGCACAGGAGTCTAACACTTACCATGACCCTACCAGTTCCTTTCATCTCCAGCTGAGCTCCCTGGCGTGAGGGCTAAATCTTCTTACAGTCTTCTATAACATTCCATTTTCTTTAGGATAACTCCAAGTCATACATATTTCCTGTTTCTTCCATGAAATGGAAAAGAGACCTCCCAAGACAAAAGGCCACATCATTCGATTTCCTGATATTTCTTCCAGCTTGGAACTCATGATTCAGTGGCCTAACCATCTTCATCACATGCAAATGACTTCTTCCAAGCTGGCTGTACCATTCCCCAAGAAAGGAACTCTTGTCTATACAAAACTTCCCCATCACTGGTCTTCCTAGCACACCTCAGCATCTAGCCTGACTCCTGCTGAGCCCTTACCAAACTTTTCCATGTACCAAGCCTGTGTCAAAGGCTTCATGTACATCAGTTTCCGATCTCCCTCAAGGCACGACAGGTTTCTTTAAGACACAGGAAACATTATCTTCATTTCATAGAGGAGGAAACAGGTCCACATGAGGGAGGCCACTTGCCAAAGTCAAAAAGACTAGGTCCCTCCCACAGGGCTGCTCTGCCTGGAAGATACTTCTTGAGAGCAGCTTCATTTCTGAGTCACTGTTGGGCCTCCTTTGCCCAGCACACACCTGTATAGGCAGGTGACAGGAACAAGGGCCGGGCTCAAGCAAAATATCTTTGTGTAATTGAGCTCTGACATCACTCAGTCCAACTGGCGACATTGTGCAGTTGTGTTTACCATGACACCATGCATTTGTGTTTGTGGTAAGTTTAGAATTACAGCAGTGGCCAAGGCTTTGCTGATTTAGTTACAGACCCAGAATGGCGTTAACTCAGTCATCAAAAGAAAGGAAACAGTGTGTAAGAAAGAGGCAGTCAGCCAAGGAAACATAAACTAACCAAGGAAAGAGGGTCTTGGAGTTCTGACAATGGATAGTGTCATGAAAAGCTAGAGACAGGGGCCCAAGCCCAGCAAGTGAATTCTCTTTTTATTGTTTCAGGGAACTCTTAGAAAGTTCCAAGAAAACACAAGGAGCCCCAGGGAATGTGGAGGCCTGACCCAGTCACCAACATTCTAAAAACCCACACTGTCCAGCAGGACAGAAAGAAACCGAGGAGAGGCAGTCCTGAGTCCTGCCTGGAATGTCTCCTGAAGCTGACTGTATTGAGGTGAGCTCATTGGCCCTCTAGGGCAGCAAAAGAAGGAAGTCAAACACTTTATGGGCCACAAACTTGGTGACCCAAGGCTAGAAAAGCCACCCCTGTGGACTTTGGTCACTTGTTACATGACAGTAGGGGACCCAATCAGGCCTCTGGTATCCTTGGGATTGAGGGTACAGGGTGATGGGAATGTAGGGCAGGAGGGGCAGGGGTGGGGCACCCAGGTAGCATGGTAACCTTGCACCTAGTCTGCCTGAATCACTGGAGCCTCAGCGCTGTGCAGAGTAGTTTGTGAAACCCAGGTGTGGAAGAGACACCTCTGCCATCCTTTGCCTCCCCCTCCTCCCAAATCTTGGCCTTGAGACACCAGAGGGAAACGTGACCTTGGCTTTGCTCATGTTCATGTTGACATGGATACAGCGGGAGACTGGAAGCAGCTACCTCATCACCCCAGGGAGGCACTGTGGCTAACCTGAACCAGGAGAAAGCCTCATTTGACTAGTAAGGACCTTGTAGCAGGTATATGGCACATACCTGTAATCTTAGCACTTGGGAGATGGTGACAGGAGGATCAGGAGTTCAAGGCTAGTCTTAGCTTCGTAGCAAGCTCAGGGTCAGCCTGGACTTCATGAGAACTTGCCTCAAAAAAACAAAAATAAAAATAAACGAAGGAATTTGCAACTTCTGTTTCTGAGACTTTGCTCTGTGTTTGAGGAAAGCCGTGAAGGGAAAGGATGGTTGTGGTGGCCAAGACCTAGTGCTAAACTTCAGCTCATCTTCTCAGCTTAGAAGTCTCAGCCTGCTGGAGGCTGATGGCCGCCCATGACATTCAGGGACAGTCTCCATGTGGTTAAAGCTGTGCCACGCTAAGCAAAGCCTGAGCTATTATTGAAGACTTGGAAGAAAGAAGAGGCAGGAGAGGAAGGTGGAAGTCTGAAACGCAGGTTGTCTCTCCTCTCAGATAACAAGCAGTTCATCTCTAACGCCCCCTGGCAGAGTGCAATCAGGTTGTACTTTTAATCACCTTGTCTTTACTCTAACCTGGCAATAGAGGGCTATTTGAAATTGCCCATTCTTACTAGAGTGGCCCAAGTCTAAAATAAGGACCAAAGAGGACTTGGGTATGTGCAGTTATACAACAATCAAACTTCATACACTTCTGCTGTGTGGACATAGAAGCTGGACTTGAAGAGGCTCAGCTTCTCCTGTGATGATGGCGGCTTGGGCAGTCTACAATGCTGAGAGGAAAGACCACACAAAGCTGTTTCCTTATAGCTTTTATCTGCAAGAGACTGCACTGCTTTCCTCCATCTACTGTAAGTCCTTGAGTAGGCAAAGCCCAGTCCCTGGTCTGCAGAAGTCGGATGGGAAGTGCTTACTTCACTCCAAAGCCAGAGGTACAAAGCCCTGTCTTCGTGGTGAACCAGTGGGTGGCTCATGCTGACGCTGGAGCGGCTCCAGCCTCCACTGGAGACCCAGAAGCTGGTGCCAGGATACAAGAGTACACAATAGTCACTTTCTCCTTCCAATCTTAGGTGTTGCTTTTCATAGCAGACATGATATTGACCCTAAAATAAACAAAACACATTTGAAAAATGAGAATGAGCTCCAAGTGGGGTCAAGGAAAGCTGTGTGCTTTGTTCAGTCAAATCTGAAGTTTTCCTGAATTTCATGTGAGACAAGCTCAAGGGTCCCTGGAGCCTGGGAGACATTGGACCACCATCCATCCTGCCCCTGACAGGGAGACACACCTGAATGAGCTCCTCTGGATGGACACTTTAGATACCCCCATGGACCAAAGACAGGCCACGGCAGATCTGCCAAGGCTGACCTGTGTTCCTAGCCTCTGTAACTATAAGCAGAAAGTTCATGTATTTAAGCCAGCTCATGGTCCTAGGTGTCTTCCAGTCGGATGCACAGATAGCTAGGGATATTAACATGTATGTAACCTGGCCAGGACTGCTCTTCTCATCTTTTCTTTGTGATCAGGCAGATGGTCATAAACAGAAGAAGAGGCTTCTTCCTTAAAACTCTTTTACTCAAATCTCTGTTCTCCGTAGTATCTTTGTGTCTCAGTCTTTTCAGTATCTATTTTCCCACGGTGAAGAACAGACTAAAGAGGTGTAAGAGGAGACATGCACTGACTGGTCCCATCAACACAAGAGATGGGTTTGGGGGTGGCCTGCAGTGGAAAGGGGATGGGCAGATAAATAGAAGTGGACAGATTTTAAAGCTATAATAATGTAAAACCTACAGAGCTGTTAGTTGGAAAAGGGGCAAATAGTCAGTCTTCACTATGGGTGAATCTGGGTTTGCAAATGCACCAGACACTGAAACTTATCCATAACCCAAAAGTCAGAGCTCTTGTGTTTTCATGGTCACTCAAAACACAGTGCAGTGAACAATGTGTCCCTTGATAGAGCTCCTAGATGAGGCAAGAGAGTAGTGGCCTGCCCTCTTGTTCAGCTCTTGAACTTTCTGCAGGCCATTTAATAACAGTTCCCCTCCCTCCCCCATCATTTTTATGTTCTTTGTTTAATGAGTTTGCTATTTCAAATGATCTCCCCCAAATGTAGAGCTAGTAGTCATGCAAGACTCTTAAGCCACGTGGAACAAACACTTGTGCTGTGTCAGGTGAGGCTCCTCTAAGCGTATGTTACAGTGCTATGAGTCTGATGTTAATGGATCACCAATACCCATTGAATAAGGTGTTTTCAATAGAAACAAGCACACAGCAGAGTCATACATAGTTGAATTGATAAAACACTGTGACTGGGGGCTGGAGAGATTCCTCAGTAGTTAAGAACACTGGCTGCTCTTGCAAAGGACCAGGGATCAGTTCTCAGCACCCACATGGAGGCTAACAGTTTTCCATAACCATAGTTCCAGGGGATTTGACACCTTCTTCTGACCTCTGTGCACTTATATGCATGCAGGTAAAATACTCATAACACATAATATAAATATAAATAAATATATATATATTTAAAAAAGAAAACAAAACCTACTATGACTAGTTCCTGCAGGAACTTAACTCTGTGCTGTACCCACTAATCCAGGGAACAGTGCAGAACATACCTGCTGTGGGTAATGAAAACTGACTGCACATCTCAGCCAGGGCTACGGCCTAAAATATTGCAGGGAATGGCAGAGTCGCGGTTGACCTCGGGCCTGCAGAGGGGAAGTCAAGGTACAGAGCAGGAGGCTTCACTAAATCCTTGAATTCCCTTTTCTCTCAGAATTCCTGTGCCTTGTTTTGGTGTCATGAACTCTTCATGACTAGACAAGTCTCACTCTTTCTCCTGAGACATTACCCAGATCAGATCTTTCAAGGCACTTCTCTCAGTCATGGACCTTTACCCACACTTTCTATCTCAGAGCTCTTAATTTAATCCTCCAAACTCAAAAGGACATAGTTTGGTGCTGTCATCATGATCTGGAAACTTCTGAGAGACTTCTGTAAAGAGCCTGGAGTTCACTGATGAGAGACAGCAATGCTCAGAAGACTTTGGGGCATGAGAGAAAAGACAAAATTCTTCTAAACAGGCCATCCATCCCGGGAAGTTAATCAGATGAATGCTGGGAAGACAGGCTGAGAAGCCCACAGAAGTGAGCACAAATTTGAAACATTAAAGAGAAAAGGCAACAGAGGGAAAGGGATGAGGAAGAAAAGTAAAGTATCAGAGACATGCGGAAGAATTCAAACCTGTGGGTGGGGAGGAGTGGGGGTGGTTTTGTCTTGGGCCCAAGAGTATCTGACCCACAGGAAAGCCATCACTCTGGGACCCTCCCACTGTGATAAATCAGGGGTTGGAAAGCTAAGGCCTGCTGGCCAAACCCACTCACCTTTTGTTTTTGTATCAGGAGTCAACTAAGAATGTTTTTATATTTTGAGGGTAGGGGTATGATTCAGGAGGCTTTTATCTTCAACATTAAATAAATAAATAAATAAATAAACAAATAAATAAAATTAAACTAACATAAATAAATTAAAAACAGCTTTTTTACAGAGTTTGCTGAGCCCAGATAAGAGTTTGTCACTAAGCACACGCCCAGAGTATCTCCAGAAGAACAGGGATGGTCCGAAAGGTCATGGGTGCCTGGATATAGTATGAAACCAGAGTGTTCTCTGCCTCCTTAAAGAATGTCTTTCATCATCCTTGACCATGGTAGTAGAATCTCTCACTTTCACATGGCCTAGTGACATTTAAAGAAAAAGCATAAAGAAAAAGAGAATCTCCGAAATCAGTGCCTGTCTCAAAAAGGCTTCTCCTTTAAAGAAAACTGCCTAATGGAGTGGCACATGCCTGTAATTACAACATTTGGGAGGGTAAGGCAGGAGGATTGTGAATTCAAGCTACATAGGAAGACTCTGTCTCAAAAAACAAAATGAAAAAGGAAAATTATGACTCATTCATAATCATTTGAATGATAGTGGGGCCTCTTTCTGGTGTCAAAGATTGAAGATTACTGGGTTTCACTGGTGTACATGCTAGGTGTGTTGAGGCCCCTTACCCACTAGAGCTGTCTGGTACCAGTCCATCCATTAGTTAAGGATCCTCCAGGCCCGAGTCCTGTGCTGTGCATGAGGCATTGCCTGGTGACAGTTTACTCAGCATCTCAGCCTCTTACTGTCACCAATCAGCTGGCTGGGGTCCTTCGGCTCTACCCAGATGGAAATCATGAGTAGAAGAGAAGCTCTTTAGTTCTGCAAGTCCCCAGTACTTGAGTGTTTAAGGCCAAGGGACGGAACTGGCAGCTCAAAGCCCTGGGAGCAATGGTCTCCCTCTCTAGGATTTAGAAGCCGGAGACTTAGCACCCTGAGAACTCGGGTTAGACACTCAGGCCCTGACCCTTGTCTCCAGTAGTGTTTCTTTACACGGAAAGGGGACTTTGTAAAGGTGACTGAGTTGAGGGCCTTGAGGTAGGAGATTGCCTGAGATTATTCAGATGGACCTAAATGCTATTGTTAGTGTCCTAAAGGAAAGGTGAAGGGAGAGCACTGTGGTGGAAGAGGAGGAGGTGACAAAGGAGGAGGAAGAGCTTGAAGGGACATAGCCAAGGAAAGCAAAGCCCGAAGTCAGCAGAGGCTGACAGAAGGTGAACGACTCCTCCCCTGTCCTCTGGGCATGCATGCTTTGATCCAGGATGCCTAGTCTCGGGACTGTGAGAAAATGCGGCGCTCCTGGTTGAGCAGCTTCCTTTTTAATGGGCATAGGGACTCACACACCTACCAAAACCCTGTTTCCACATTATGACCTCCTGGAAGTCTGTTATCGAAATACAATTCAGAATCGCACTGCTCACTCCAGCTCCATCGCCATGCCCCTTCCCCCGACCTCACTTACTGTCAGTTCTCAGGGCTTAGAGGCCTCCTCCACCTGGATTCTCCATCAGTCAACCCTGAAGATGATTTGCATAGCTCCTGTTTGGCCTAGTCACATCTCAGAAGCTGTGACACTCTGTTTTACCTACTCGATGCACTTGGCTTTGAACTCATGGTGAACCCTGTGATGAATTCCGTCACCTGTTTAAGCCTGTCTCTGCTGCTAGACTAGATGGTTCTCATACACAGGGATGGAACTTTATTGACTACTGATACTGCCATTCCCGAGAAGTCTCCCTAGTGCTGTGATTTCTCCTTTGCTTGCTTTTCATGCCCCATCTAACTCCCTGGCATGTTCAGAAGTCAGTTTTCAGCATTCTCCTTTTCCCTTCTCTACTTACACTCTTTCTGAGCAGTATCAGTCATCCCTCCGTGCTACTGGCCTTTCTCTACCTCTCCACACTCTATCCCACCTGCTCACACAGTGGAAATGTCTGCATAGATGTCCCACAGACAGATGTCTAACATGTCTAAAACAATTCTCTTCTTCTCTATGTATTAATCTGCCTATTAATCTGGACAAGTGGAGCCCTTTGGGTAGGATTCTGAAAGCCAAAGTAGACCACAAAGAAGGACAGAGAAGAGCTGGGCAGCAGCTGGAGGCTTGGAAAGCGAGGGTATCCAGAGAAATGTCTGCAGGGACATTACCATGAAACTTCTCTTTGGAGACCTCAGCAGAGGTACAGAGCCAGACATGAGATACAACCACGGTCCAAAGACAGGGACTTGGGAGTGGGGTTATAGGAGACAGCACAGGAAAACAATTTGCAGAAATAGGATCTGAGGTCATCTCAAGGGGACTTGAAGACATCTGTGTGGATTCGGCTGCTCCTGCATCTCCTTTCCTTCTGCTCAGCTGTCAAGCTAGAAGCCTCAGACACATTCTTGCTCTCATTTTGCCTTTAACCTACCTTAATAGGTGGGTCCCCAGTGTCTTCAGTCCCATCCAGTAGTCTCCAAGGAGGGCTCTGTCCACAGCCCTCTATAAGCCAACATTGGCACCAAAGCTCAAATCTCACTACAATTGCTGGTGGTCTTCTCTTGCTTCTTGAATGAAGTCTGAACTCCAAAAAAGGCACTCAAAATTCTTCCCTGTTACCACCCCTGTCTCTGGCCCCACTAAGCAGTGAATGCCTTGAAAACATGACAGTTTCCTATAAATTTGCAAATGTCTGGTACTTGGCTTAGAACTTGGTACGTTGTAAACACTCCAACAAGTACTTGTCACTTATATAAATAGACTGTGGGTAAAGATGGCAAGAAAGCACAGAGGGAGGGAGGGACATCAGCTTAAGACAGCTGATAGCTTAACTGCTTCCCCAGGCTCTGTGATCAACCACCTACTGAAGCAGAGATGTTTCATGCTATTCTGAGAGCAGGACCAAGGGTCAGGGAGTGAATGATCCCTTGACTTGTGAAGGGCTGGACTCCTTAGAGTCATCAGAAAGAATGAACAAGGTGTGGGGGGGCATACATGTGTGGGTCTCAGAAACAACAGCTCTGAGAGTTTTGCTTTTTCACCACACAACATACATCTAAAACAAAAAAGCCCAGCTCACCTCCTCTTGCCTCTTTCCTCAGGAACACAGTCATCCTCCCTTGTGCTAGCATCTACACTCATGAGCCTTGGTGCTAAGATCTGTGGATGCTGAAGTATTTGCCTACAACCTACACACATTCTCCAACATACTGAAAACCATCTCTGCCTGGTTCAGTGCCTAAGACAGTGCTGTCTGAGCAGATGTTACATTGTATTGTTGAGGGAATAATGACAAGGAAAAGGTCTGTATGTGTTCAGCACAGACACAATTTTTTCTGTGTTTTCTATCTGTGGTTGGTCGAATTTGCTGGTGTGGAACCTACAGAGACACAGGAGGCTTTGATACATGCAAAATTCTTGGAATGTTGCCCAGTGGGACTGGTAGAAGATGCTGCAATTGTGTGGGGGCTGTTGTTCTCCCTTTTTAGCCCTGGGAGTCTGCAGATTGCAGTCCCTGCCTACCTTCCCTCCCTATGCCATGAAGCCTAGCTAGTGTAGAAATCCCACAGCAGGTCTTGAATCCAGTCTGACTTCCCAACTCAGAGATTCCTGTTGAACTGCACTGCTAAGGCTGAAATATAACTAGACTCCTTTAATACGCTGACTTTCTGGGTAATAAAATGATTTTTTAAATGTTATTTATTTTGATGTGTATGAGTATGTGTATAAGTAGGTACACCCATGTCATGCAATGCCTGAGGAGGTCAGAAGGGGGTGTCTAATCCCCTAGGACTGCAATCGCAGATGGTTGTTAGCCCCATGTAGGTGCTGAGAATCGAACCCGGGTCCTCTGCAAGAACAGCTGATGTTCTTAAACCCTGAGTCGTCTCTCCAGCCCCATAAAATGATTGTTTTATCTTTATTGTTTATCGTGACAACAATAAAGAATAATTAGCCTTATTGCTAAAGTTCTTCTTGTTTAATCATAGGAGTAAAATTAATTCCCATGAATAATGTAAATTGATTAATTATCTAGGAATTTGAATATTTTTATGTTGAGTACTGTGACGTTGTTATTTTACCATTTCTGATCTACAAGATGAGGACCTCATATTACTTGATCGGGCAGCTTCAGCTGATGATGGAATTTCTGCCTCTGGGCAGGTGGGGAGACACTTTAGTCTGAAGCCACAATGGTGTGCCTCTGGGGGAAAAAAACAGATTAACAGATATTTTAGTTATGTGGAAGATTAGAGATGAACAAAGACAAAGCAGTTGAAATTGCTCTGCATAGTCAAATACTGAGGTTCTTGGGGCTTGGTTTGGCTTTCCTGTTGTCTTATTATGACGTCTTATGCTAGAGAGGACAAAATGGGAAGCCAGGCCTGAGGGAGGTTGGGCCCAAGAAATGCTGGGTCCTGGAGCACAGAGGAGAAATAGGAAGCAGGCAACCCCAGATCACCATGTCCCACACTTGATCCAAAGCTGAATGGTACCTGCACTGTCTCTGCATACCCAGCTTTGTTGAAAACCTATCAGGCAGTACAGAGCCCTCAGGGTGGGAACAACAGGATCAGAGGGTCCAACAGGTAGAGGACAGAACTCACACTTAAGTTCAGAGTCAGACATTGTCATGCACAGAAGTGATACCAGGTCTGTTATCTCAGCACAGCAAGGAAAGCCTGAGCCCTGACTGTAGTAACACTAAAGAGATTTCTTGATCCTGTTCCATGAAAATGAGATGGGCCAAGGGTCAAAAGGAAACAGGGGCTCTGGAGAACCAAAGACAGAAACCTGAGAGAAACAAGGGCAAGTGTGTGCGTTGGTAACCTTAGTTGGATGCAGAATCCATTGGGAGTGGTGAGAGATGAGGGGAAAGTATGCTGCAGTCCTGTGGCATGTGGAGGGATGGGCAGGAGCATCCAAGGCTTGTCCCTTTGATGTCCTCATTGGGCAGAGGCTGGGAGGGCTCCGAGGGCTTAGAGGCCACATATGGGTCCCCAAAGCCATGTGTGGGGCCTCAAGACCATGCATGAAGCCTTTAGGCCACACATGAAGCCCCATGGTCAGGTCAGTAGAAGTACTGATGAGGGAAGAGAGGACCCAGATGAGTGTGCTCAGGGGCACTGTGTCTTGGGCTGGCAGTCTGCTGAGCAAGAGGTGGATGGTGTGGAGGTTCAGGCAGGGTGGACTCTCCCAGCAGTAGGATGAGCCTGTTATGCCCTGGACCAGGCACTACTGGAGATACCCAGCCCAGCTGCCTTGCTTCCTGGAACCCTTTCCATTGGGAGCAAAAGGCAGGGAAGAGATGGAATTCTTCCCTACTCCCATACCAAGAATGGTTGAGAGAGCCACAAGACCCTTGGGACCCTCCCTGGGCAGAACCTGGTCCTGAGTGACTCATCACTCTAAGGCAAACAGAGCCCAAAACGCAGAGGGCTGACTCCTGAGGGTGACAGTACAGATCACATGCACCATGTCAAGAGTACACACACACACACACACAACCTCACAGTATACATACACATTCACATAGCACACACATATTCACATATTCACACATGTGTGTGCTCACACACCACACACAGCATGTACACACAAAGATCATGTTTACATTTAGATAGTATACACACAGGGCTGGAGAGATACATGGCTCAATGGTTAAGAGCATCGGCCGCTCTTGCAGAAGACCCGAGTTTGATTCCCAGTACCCACATATTAGCCAACAACCATCCATAACTCCAGCTCTAGGGAAATCTAATGCTGCTCTCTTCTGACCTTCATGGGTCACTTACATGCATGCAGGTAATACACTCATACACACAAAAATATAAACAATGAAATATTTAAAAAATAAATAGTGTGTATATGTGTATATCACACTCACCACACAAACAGATGATATATTCACTTATCACACACTCATGTGTCACCCAGTCCCTATACCACATGTACTCATACATGCACCATGCTCTCATACAGTACACACATAAACACATACATCCACACTGAGTACATACATGCCTAAAGGAATTCTGAAATTGTGCCTGTAGTAGGAACTTCCATGGTGGGTCCCAACACAGTGCTTCCATAGAGAGCTGACATTTGGGAGGAAAGCTGCTTACCTGACCAGGTCAGAAGAGGAGGCAGGCTTCCCATGAAGGTCTCCCTGTAACCCCAGGATGGCCTTGAACTCACTGAGATCCCCCAGCCTCTGCCTCCTGAGTGCTGGGATTAATGGCATGTGCCACCATGCCTGGCTCAGCTGCAATTTTATATTATATACAATCTATGTTAAATTTCTAAGAGCCCCAGCAAAGCACAAGGCAATTATTTTTGGTTCATTCTGCAAAAGCTTCTGAAGACAGAACCATGTTGAATAACCTGTCCTTTGCTTAGCCTTTGCCAGTAAATTGTCAGGGAATTGTGAGGGCAGCTCCTGCACTGGCGGGTGGATGGCCAGGTCTTGGTCAGGCTCAGAACTGGGTGTATTCCACTCTGCTGGAACACTTCCATCTTGGTCTCTCCCCAGAACACCCAGCAGACACTCAGTCACATGCCCACGTTATTTTCTGGTGACTTGCTGTTCCATGTGCACCCTACCTGTTCATGTTGTAGAAGAGCCTCACGTCATTCCTGCTCACTCTCTGTCCCTCAGTCATTTAGTTTCTCTGGTTCCCTGCACTTTGGGTGCCACTTCTGTTTTGCCCTTTAGAGATGGCCACCGACCTTGGGACTCAGCACTTCCTTGGTTACCATCCTGAACTAACTCCACTCTCAGGCAGGGAGGGAGTTTCTTGAAACACATCATTTAATGTAGTATTGTGTTTCCAGGATGTGGCATACAGCCAAATAGTCTGCAGCATGGTGTCCTAGAGAAAGCTAGGCTCCTTGATACATATGGAAGGTAGACATGAGGCTATGCTTGCTTTTCCCGAGTTAGGATCCCCAGGCATGGAGCCAAGGGATCTGTGTTCTACAAACTTCCAGGTACATGATTAGAGCCACTACATGCAATTTTTTTTCCTTTGAGACAGGGTCTCTAGCTGGCCTGGAACTCATATGTAGACTAGGTTGGCTTCAATCTCACAGCTCCAATTTTATTTTATTTTATTGGTCTTTTTGAGACAAGGTCTCCCTGTAACCCCAGGATGGCCTTGAACTCACTGAGATCTGCCAGCCTCTGCCTCCTGAGTGCTGGGATTAATAGCATGTGCCACCATGCCTGGTTCAGCTGGAATTTTATATTTTATAGAATCTATGTTAAATTTCTAAGAGCCCCAGCAAAGCACAAGGTGAGCTACTCATTGCTAGTGGGCGTTTCCCCAATGATATCTGTGTTAATGTGCTGACAATTCTGATACCTTAACATACTAATTAGACTCTAAATGGAATCCTAATCCATTCAGAAGTAGAAAGGCGGCTAAAGCTGACCCCATCTTGCCTAGGGTCACAAAGCTGCTTACTCTTGAAGTTAATGTCAAACACAGATTACTCTGCTTCCAAAGAGCTCTGGGAAAAGGCTTGGAATATGCTGGCAAAACTATGTGCCCACCCACATTGGAGCATCTGTCGGGAAACAAAGGCCATGTTCTTGTAATCCCAAAGACCTAAATTCTGTTAACCATCTGGATGCTCAAGGGTACAGACCCCTGAGAGCCCAGGAAGGAATGCAGTCCTGCAGACACTGGGTTTGGTTCACTGAAGCCCAGGTGGAGAATGGTCACCAGCTCATTTAAGCCAATGCATTTGTGGTACCTTGTTCTAGCTACTATCAGAGGCGCCCCTGGAGACCCGGGTGCGAGCATACCCACAGCTTGTCTGTGATCTGATTATGCCAGGGCTTTTGACATGAGCAGTTTGGCCTTCCCACTCACTGAGGACCAGGACCAGAGAGGATGAGTGATGAGTCTGAGGTGCAGTGGCCCAGATATTCAGTCCTCTTAGGGATTGGGTTTATTGGTGGTTCCAGACACTTCTGTTCTGTTACAGTCAAAAGCATTCATTTAAATTTGTATTTCTGCTATCATATTTTTTCAGAGCTGTCATATTTTAAAAATATTTTTATTTATTATTTTTATGAGTGTATTGCCTGCATGTGTGTATGTTGTACAGTGCCCATGTAGGTCAGAAGAGGGTGTTGGATTACTTGGAACTAGAGTTGTGGATGGTTGTTAGCTGCCATGTGGGTGTTGGAAATCAAACCCAGGTCTTCTGCAAGGACAGTCATTTATCTTAACGGCTAAGCCATTCTCTCCAGTGCCCCAGAGCTATCATATTTTAATTTTCGAGTGCGCTCACTTGTTGAGTTTCCAATATAGTATCCTGTTCTGTAGTGGATGCCTGCCATAATTCAGGGGTGCCTGAACAAAGAAAGCGAAACTCCTGGAGTTGTTTAAACCAACAGTGAGCCCCGAGTCTGTTCTCAGAACTGTTCCTCAAATGAAGGACTTTCTCTGTGTTTGTTTAAACAGTACAACCAGTGTGGTAGGGGAAAGGAATAAGAAACATTGTCTTAAGGAGTCTTTAAACAGGGGAGAAGTTTGCCTTCTCTGACCTACAGATCCAGAACAGCACACAAAACCACAAACAGATGTTACCTAAGCCCACATGTTGTTTGAAACATATACTGTGGATAATTGAATGCTTTCAACATACTTCCAAGGTCGCTACTTTCAGCAATATTTTCACAACACACACACACACACACACACACACACACACACACACAAACACACTACTCTGGGTAAGGGTCAAAAAGGTTAATGAGGGAAAATAGAGAACATGGTTTAAAATTAAAGTAACAGGAAGTGAATGGTAATAGTCTTAAGGGTGCATGTCCTCATGTGGTGCATAATATTCACTGTCAACCTGGCTGGATTTAGAATCACCATAGGAATATACCTCTGGATGTAGCCATGGAGGTTTTCCCAGAAGATTTAACCGAGGGGAAGGACCCATCATAAATGGAGGCAGCACTGTCCCATGGGCTGGGGTTCTGGTCTGAATAAGAAGAGAAAAAGGAGAAAGCGAGCTGGGTACCTGCATTTGAATTTCTCTGCTTCCTGGGTGCAACATGACCATCTGTCTCATGCTCCTGCCACCATGTCTTCCCCACCATGACTATCAGACTGTGAGTCAAAACAAGCCCTTCCTTAAGTTACTTTTCTCAGGTATTTTGTTGCAGCAATGAAAAAAAAAATAGCTAATACACCTTGGAAGGAGAAATGGGTCACCCCCACGTGGTGGCCAGAGAGGCAGTTACTGACAGACACTTGTTAGCTGTAACTTAATTCAAAATCTCAGACTGAGCCTTAAGAGACCAGGGTCCTTCTTACATCCCCAGGATAGGGCTGATCTCTAGAGAACAGCTGTCTTCCTCTATACACCTGTGAACACCCCGAACTATGATAAAGTTCCAGTGAGGTTGGGGAGGGCAGAGCAGGGCAGCCCCGGGCTCAGCTGATTGTGAGAACTTACCTTTGATCTCACTGTCCTCACGAATGGGAGGGAGGACTCCTCTGCCTTCAGTTCTCCTCTGATGAGACTCAGTGTCAAGAGAGCTCTGTCTCCCTCCATCTTCCTGGATTTTGCTGGCACATTCCGTGGGTGATTTGCTAGTAGCACAGAGTGCCAGGTACAGGGCATAGTGCATTCTCACTTGTCTCGGGACATACGTAGCCATGAACAGTAGCTCTATAAGATCCATAGCACCTCGAGGTGTGTCCACATACCCACCTATGCAGACTTCAGCATTCATCTCATTGAATAAATAGAAAATAGTTATGTAAACATGTATATTCTCTCTTGTTTTCTCTATTGTGTTTATATGTGTGCATATGGGATATTTCTTCTTCATTAGTTTGTTTAAATTGTGTGCCGAAGATGCAGCTAGTTTACCAAAACACTACATGGCTTACCACGACTCCACTCAAAATGATCAGATCTAGGACCCGATGAAGCATGCCAGGCTCTGACTCCCTTCTTGCCTGTCTCATCTTCTGCCACGTAACGTAGCTATACCCATTGTTTATTTAGGTAATTATTATGCAAAGAGAACAGCATAGTAGGTATCTTGTGGGCCTCAACTCTTTTGTCCCATGTTATATTTGTGAGAATTATTCACATTGCTAATAGCTGTCATTCTAAATTTATTTTTATTTGTGTATATGTGTGTGTACATGTGTGTGTCTATGTGTGTTACTTTGATATGTGAGTGACTGTGTGTGCATGTGAGTAGGCACCCATGCTACAGGACCTGTGTAGAGGGCAGGGGACAACTTGTGGGAATGAGTTCTCTCCTTCCATCATGTGAGTCCCAGGAGTTGGACTCTGGTCATCAAGCTTTGTGGCAGGTGCCTTTACCTGCTGAGCCATCTCATCGGCCCTCATTCTCAATGTTTTTCAACTAAAAAGCAGTAGATCAAATTAGGTTTCAGCACATAACTGAAATGCCAATCATTTCTTCCATTTGTCATAAAAACTGCCTATGGGAGAAAATAATGACTTTATTTTAAACAGTCTCCTAATGGATCTGGAATTCATGCCTTTATGCAAAACAAATGGCAAGGGAACCAGTCGATCCATTCATTGCAGCACACTGGATTCTCCAGGAGCCTGATAGGTTTTGTCTGAAGCCTCTTGCAGGTTCAGCTCCCAGAAGTCCCAGAAGACCTCTTGCTGGAGGTAGAACCTCAACAAGGAAGTGCCCTTGGTCACCCAAGAACACTGTTTAATCAGGGTGCAGCTTTCTTTATGAACCTAACAGGGCTGTGAGACCTCCCTAGAGAAAAAATCTGAAGGAATGGGGACTTGCCCAGTCCAAGTCTGCCTCTGGTGTAATCACAAGGCTACAAAAACTAATGGAAGTTGCATTTAGTTAATGAAATAGCCTGTGGCCAGATCAAATAGCAATGAAATTCATTAACTTCTTGTCTAGGGAGAAGGAACACCAAATTAAATTTCATATGCTAATGTTTTCAGAAACAAAGCAAAATCAAACTGCAAGGGGGAAGCAAAGAAAAAGAAATGAGATATTTGATATTTACCAGCAACGTTCTAACATATCTTCCCATCACCCTTATCACCTCATGTCCCACATTGTGCCTGACCATTGCTCAGTCACATCCTCTGCCTCCAAAGAACTCCATGGATGCTATAAAAACCTTTGTCTGGGGATGAAGTGTTGGAACAGTGACGGGTGGTTATGGAGCTGTTTCCCATGAAAAAGTAGTGTCTCCACACAGAAGAGTCTGCTGGATGACAGCTTGAGGGCACAACTTGAAGATGCTGTGTCTAGGCTACTGGGAGGACTGGGGGAAGCTGTACCCAGCATTAGTCACTGGTTTTTTTATCAAGTTGATAACATCCTTGTGGCAAAGAAGCCAATTCAGTAACTTTCCCCCCTGAAAACAGAATACCAGTCAGGAGCAGCAGGATCTGATGACAGATGACAGGATGCAGTCTCTGTGTCACTGATCACACTGAGTCAGCCATTGTAAACATCACATCACTTTGTTGTGGCTCCAAACCTGGTTGCCAATTCTTTGAAGGCATGGTGACCAGTAAGCCACCCAAAGTACAGATTGCCATTGAAAGGGGCAGTGGGAATGAGGGGAACAAAGAGCTCAAGAAAGACTTGATTAAGAAAGAACTGCTGAGCATTCATCCTTGTGCTTCTCAGAGAGCCCTAAAGGAACAGCAGCCACTGCATCTGGAGCTAAGGGTGGCCACTCGTGTCTGGCACATACTCTCTTCATTCCAGGCAGCTCATGGCAGTGGGAATGCCTCAGCCATGTTTTTCAGAGTCTTGCACCTGACCCCTTGAACTCCAGTACGAGTCAGCCTCCTGGAAGGAGGTAGGCCTGCCCAGTTCTGCCATAGTGCTGCCTCTCTCTCAGTGAAACCAGGCTCCTTGCTGGACACACAGGACCCTTTCCAGATCAGCACTATGCCCTCCCACTGTGTCTAATGAAAGGTCCTGGCTGAAGTCTCAGTCCCACTCGAGGCTCCTGTGGGTGGTCCTGAGTCAGTGCCTGATCCCAGGCTTACTCCCACCCCTCCCATTGAGCCCGAGTGGCCTTCCACATCACATCCGAGATGTTATCTCTGTCACGTGTGGATGTGGCAGAAACACAGTTCAACAGATGGGACTTTGTATTCTGGGATGCTCCTGGGACACAGTATAAGTGGACTAAGTATAAGTGATGTCCATTTAGGATGAATCAAAAAAATGCCCAAATTCTAGCCGAGGAGGACCACAAGTGAGCCTAGGTGGGGCTCTGAGTTTGGGTCCAAATGGGGCAGGGCAAGTTGGCAAATGCCCAGTTCCTGCAGATCTTACACTTCCTTCCAGGGGGGTTGAGCATGTGCCGTGAGTCAGGAGCACAGCTACTGTCCTGCATAAGCAATGCTTCTCTCTGTTTCATGTGGAGCTCTGGCTTCTGCCTTTCACTTGACTTCTCCCCGTCTAACTTTAGTTGATTAAATTTTCTGGGTTTGGTCCTTTCTGGCTCCAGTCTATTTGTTCTTGAAATGCAGGCTTGATTTCATTTGTCATCTTGTGGTAAGATTGTGCAACAGAATCTTGTATGGGCAAAAAGCTTTAAGTTCTTGAGATTGTTCTGAGTGGACACACCATAATCCTCTTTCTGCTAAATCTGAATAAACTTCTTACTTTCAAAGACTAATTTACAAAAAGTAGCAAGGAGAGTATACAGCTTCTGGAACCTTCCTCATCCCCCTTTACATTAATATCTTATAATAATACTAGGCCACACCGTCCAAGCCAACAACAGTGTGGGCATGCCACCACTGTTGGAGTCCACCAGGCATTAGACTTCATTAATTTTCTTACGTCCTCACATTCCAGAGTTCCATTCAGGGACCTCAGCACATTTACATCCTCTGGCCTGTGACTATCTCCCAGACTCCCTTGCTTAGGGGGTGACCTTGACAGTTTTAAGGCATCTTGGGAAGGTGTTATAAGGAATGTGCTTTATTTGGGGCTCTCCTGGTTTTTCTCAGGATCAGACTAGGATATGCGTTTGGGGAGGCCACAGAGGAGACTACCCCTTCGCCTCATTCTGGAGTGTGTGCTCCTAGCTGACTCATGGAGGTCAGTGGCCATACAGAGTTTGCATGTTCCTCCACTGGGAGGCCCTGCTCCTGCAGAGAGGGTGGAAGTCTGAGGCTCCTCTTTCCCCTGCTTCAGTGGAACACTTTTGCAGGTCTGCTGTCCCTGGGCCTTGTGAGTGGGGATTTAGTGCACAGTAGCTATGAACTCCCGTCCAGAGGCCATGATGACTGTTGAAGACTCCTGGAAACTGGACCCACAGGAGGTAGTGGCACCTCTTAGCAGCATCCAGTCTGCAAACAGTGTGTAATGTGAACAAGAAGGAAGTGGACCATCATTTGATGAGCCATGGAGATCCTGTATTTACTGCTACATGATAACACAGCCAGATCTCTCTTGAGGAAGCAGAGCCCACATTTTGCTCTGGGCTGTGCTATGCTATGGTTTGTATGTCTCTTTGTGGCTTGACAACTGGATGAGCTATATGGATGAGGTCGGCCCTGATACCACACAATCTGAGACTTGGGCCAGACAATATTAACCCCTGCCAGAAGAAACAGCCCTTCCAGACTCCCCTAGTCACGGCAACCCACAGTGTTTCTGTCAGGTGAGGTTCTGTCACAGTTCAAATCCTATATCAGACCGTTGTCCTTCATGACGGTATGCTTCCACCCTGGTGACCCTAACCCTTGTTGACTCGAAGGTCTGGTCTTTCTGTAGATCACCGTTCCTGATGCTGCTCCTTCCTGGACACTCTGCTCAGAGTGACGTGCGATTCTAACCTGAAGCAAGGCATGATGGTACACCACTTGTAATGCCGTACTCAGGAGGCTGGGGCAGAAGGACCACTGTAAGTTGGATGCCAGTTTGGACTACAATGTGATACCATGTATCAAGAAAGAAAACAAATCCTTGCCTGTTCATTCTCAAGGCCTGTCTCTGGCTCAGATGTCTGCCTGGCCCACTGTGACAAGTCCTGATCCACCTCCTGCTTTCCTTTCCTCCTTCTTATCCCCTGTGTCTGGCTCTAACTATACGCTACACCAGTGTCCCCACTACCTGCCTGGTCTACACCTGGTCTTCCCTAGCCCAGTCTTAAAGACCAGTTCTGCCTTGTCTTCCAGGAGGCAACCTTGGACATTCAGGATGGACCTGCTTCCCATGAACTCACAGTTTTCTATCACCCCCGGCTTCTTCTCACCTTTTCTCCCCTAGGTGGTGAATTTGGCAGCCCTGCCAGACTCAGCTCAAAAATCTAGGATTGATTCCAGGTAGAATAATCATTCCCTCTTCCTTTTCCAATGTCTTACTCAAGAACCATCTCTTCTTTTCTGTGCTCATTTTCGGGTTTGCCAATGCAGATGCTCCAGGCTGAGCTGCGTGGATACAGAGATCTATCCCTCCCAGTCTGGAAATCCGAGTTCAAGGTGAGGATGGGTTCCTCTTCTTGCTTTGGCCTTATACTGTCGTCCCTCGAGATTGTCTGTGTCCTAATTTCCTCCTACAAAGACACCAATGGGATTGGATTTGGGCCCAGCTTAGTGACCTAATTTTAATTTTACTACCTTAAATGCTGTTTCCAAATATTGTCACATTCTGAGATACTAGGGGTTAAGATTTTAACATAAGAGTTTGAGGCACACAATTTACCCCAGTAACATTTTTCTAGCCTTCTTCTTCCCTCCCTTCCTCTCCCTCCCTCTTCCCCTCCTTCCTCCCTTTCCTGCCTCTCCCCTTTTCTTACTATAGAAACAGCCCTGTATTTTGATAGAGATAAAAGAACAGTGAAGATGAGGTCTTTGTCCTCCAGGAGCACCTAGTAGCCCAAAAAAGAAAGATAACTAGCCACTAGACTCTGGGGCACCCAGGGCTGGGGACCCTTGCTGCCAGTACCGCCCTCTCACACTTTGGGAAGCTATGGCCAGTCTTCTGCCTCAGAGAGAAAGTGGCTTCCTAAGGATGGGTCCCTGAGTCATCCTGGAATCTATGGTCCCTAGAGCTGTGACTCACCAGGTAAAATGGGTATGCCTGTAGTCTCAGCACTCAAAAGCCTGAGGCAAGAGGATTGCCACAAGTTCAGGGCCATCATGGGCTACCTAACAGCTTGTCTCAAGGACAGAGAGGATGGGGAAGAGAGAGAGAGAGAGAGAGAGAGAGAGAGAGAGAGAGAGAGAGAGAAACAGAGCCATAGAGCCATGCCTAGATGGAATGATCAACAGATATGGTTGAACTGAACCCAAATAAACTTACATTGTATTACTCTTGAAGGTGTTTTTCTTTTTCATGCTGATGAACTCTGTCACTAGACTTAATGGACAAAGGTGAGCAGTTATATTTTATTTTGGCTTTAAACACATAAAATACACAGTCATGCCTCAAAAGAAGCAATGGCTCTGCATGTGGGGGAAGTGATTTCTGAATTTTCTTCTATTTAAAAATTTCACACTTTGCTCTGTATCATACATCTAAAATTGTAACTGTAACCATGAGTTACTTTGTTACATTTGACACGAGTCAAAAATAAAAATGAGTCTCATACTCTGAGAATGATGAGCAAATTAGTTGGAATTTCACAGATTTGAAAAAAAAAATCTGTTTTTTGTTTTTTTTTGAGACAAAATTGTATGCAACGAAGGCCGAACTCACTAGCTACAGAGGCCTTAAGCTTCTCTGCTGCTCCTGCTTCCGTCTCTCAAACGCTGGGTCTGTAGGTGTGCACTGCCGTTCTTACCTTTGAGAAAAACTTCGAGGAAATCAAAAAGGTTAAATTAGAAGTGACAACTTGGGGATGGAGAGATGACTCAGTAGTTAAAAGCAGATACTGACTGCTCTTCCAGAGGACCCTAATTTGGTCCCTACACTCACTTTGGACAGCTCACAACTGTCTGTACCTCTTGCTCCAGGTGATCTGACACCCTCTTCTGGACTTTATGGACACCTGCACTCGTGTGCATATACTCATATACAGATAGATGCACACACATATACATTATTAAAATTAATTTAAAAAATCTTAAGAAAAGAAATATCTAAATTATTTTACAATTAAGTCTTAGCAACTATTTATAGTGTCCATGTCCTGGTCTAGCCTATGACTGTGACAACAACACTTGTAATGTAGCTGTTGAGTCCAAGTGAGGCTCACATTCCATATTCTCTCTCTTCCTCTGTTTCTGTCTCTGTCTCTGTCTCTCTCTCTCTGTCTGTCCTTATTCCTCAGTCTCAGCTGGGTTTTCTGGGGACATGACCACATCTAGCTGTCTGCTGGCCACAGGCTGGATGCAGGGAAACAAGCGGGTTCTGGCAGGGAGCTGCCGTGCTATGGGATTCCTGCACGAATCACAGCCCTTCAGCCCTGTCCTGCTTCTTCCTGGTCTCTGCAACAGTCAAGGTAGGTGTGAATTCCCAGCAGAGGAGGCAGCAACAGCCATGATAAGTCACCTGTGTGAGTGGAGGTACCTGGGATCCTGTCGCCCTGAGAGAGGTGCCACCAGTTGAGGCATAAAGCTGGAGCAGGATCTGCACTGGAAAAGATGTTGTCAAAGTAAATAACAGCAGCAGTGACAGAAACACTAGCAGCCACTTGCCCAGACCTTAGTGGGATAGCAGCAAGCCAGCACCCCAACTCATACTGCTTTTGATTGTTTAATGTCTCCCATACAGATGCAAAAGACGCCTAGCTGCCACCCATTCCTGGCAAGACGACATTTTCCATTAAGATTCCTTAAGATCCAGCTCTTGGCAGATGTAAGGGTTGGAGGCCTTACATTAAGAGAGGCTACCAGGGCTGGCTGGGTGTTATGCCAGCTGAGTGCAGTGGTAAGTGCCTATAATCCCAGCACTCAGAAGGTAGGAGGCTGGGCTACAGCAGAATGAGACATTGTCTTAAAAAACAAAAATAGATAAAGTGAATTAAAGTAAAACAAAAATCTGTTATACCATCATAGTAGCTCTGATTGGACTTAAGTGTTCTTTCCTTTTTTTTTGAGACAGAATCTCCCTGCAGCCCCAGCTGTACTGGAACTTGCTGTGTAGACCAGGCCTGGCCTGAACTCACAGAGATCCACCTGCCTGTGCCTCTTGAATACTGGAATCAAAGACATGCACCACCACGCCCGGGTGGTTTTTATTTCATTTTATTCATGTGTGTGAATGTGTATGTGTGCACAAGTATGCAGTTGTGAGCTACCCAGTGTGGGTGCTAGGAGCTGAATTCAGGTCTTCTGGTCCTCTGCAAGAGTAGCAGATGCTCTTAACCACTGAGCCATCTGTCCAACCCCTGTTTTCATTGTTGTTTGTTTTTGTTTTTAAAGCAAGATTCCATTCTATAGCCCAAGCTGGCCTGGAAAAAATTTTTCCTTTTAAGATTAAAAAAAAAAAAGATTTAAAAAAAGTGAGTATGAGTGTTTTGCCTGCCTGTATGCAAGTGCACCATATGTGTGCAGTGCCCACAGAAACCAGAAAAGGACATTGAATCTGACCTGGAATTACAGATGGTTGTTAGCCACCAAGTGGGTGCTGGGAACTAAATCCCAGTCTTCTAAAAGAACAATACATGACCTTAATGGCTGAGCCATCTCTCCAGTACCAGGAATGTTTTCTTTTAAGAAGCAAAATAGGTTATCTGACCAAAAGCCAAACTCTATCAACTCTCAAGAGGAAACTCCACAATGCTGAACTGCATTAAAGCAAACAAAATGGCCTGAGGCAATGAGAGCAGATATTGTGTCCCTGTTTCCTCCAGATAAAACACACCCTCATTCTGGGAGTGGAGATGCTCACAGAACTCAAAAGGAAGCTATAGACTCAGTAAACAACTGCCAAGGGAGAGGAGACTCTGGTGGAGTTGCCTCTAATCTGGGCAAGGATGCAGCTTTTATGAGTCATTGCCCATGTTGGGGTGGGCTTTTCAGCGATGCAGCTGCTGAGTCACCTGCACTCCTTTAACTCCAACCAACACCCTGTTCACCGAGCTGGCCTGGAGTGCAATCATGTCCACGGTCCACCATTGGTGCCTTATCTGGGGTGAGTAGGAAAAGCCATGCACTGCCTCTGTTGGCAGGTTTCCTCACAGGAAGCCTGACCTACACTACCCACTCTTGTCACAAACACTGCAGCTGAACCTCAGTGGACCCCAAAGGACCACGTGTGCACAGGCAGAAATCCACAGCTAGCTCCCCGCTTCTGTTTTCTGTCCCTAAAGGCTTACATCTCTTTAGTTTTCCTTCTAGTGATGTGAGAAATGTTCTTTCTGAATGTCACACTGTCAGTTTCCCTCGTTGGGAGTGGTATTCTTCCCCACAGCAGTACCTTTGCTCTCAGGGTCTCTGGAACAAATTTGGTCCTGAGCACTTCTGAATGGACTCAGTAGCCACCAGCCCCAAATATGCCTCCTTGAAGCCCTAGTCTGTTCCCTTAGCTCTTCTTTACATACCATGCGTTGATATGGGCATATAAAACATAACATGTTTGCAGGATGATGTACCTTGTAACTTGAATAATCTGGTAGTAGATACACTTTGTCTAGTTGTCCCAGCGCATGGCTCTTAACATCTTCATACACAAGCAGTTTTGGGGGGTTGGGTCTTGTCAGCCCCAGGGGAATATGCTGTACCAATGCATGCCTTTTTCTCCTTGGGAGATGGTAGCACGTAGGTCACCACCCTTGTGCTTTCTCCTAATGTATCTCTTTGTTACTGTGTCTTTGCCTTTGGTTCTGATTTATTTTTTCACCATATTTCACAGGCAGCCTACAAACAGCAACCAGGGGAGGCACAACAACGTTAATGCCAGTCAGTCTCCCAGCAGAAAAAAACTGACAAGCCTCAGGGCCGCTGAAGACACTTAAGTGGCAGCTATCTGGAAATGCAGAACAGGATTAAGGAGCCCGGTGGGCCTTGGGAAAACCCAGGGAAGCAGCAGGAAGCAAGGGCTGTTATCTGCTCAGGGCCTGGTAGAGAAGTGGGGCCTAGAACTGGGAGCCTCTGTGTAGAGCTTCTGCCAACCTGATCACACCATCTAAGGAAGGGGCTGTCAAGAACCCTAGCTCCCTCCACCCAAGTGCCCATGAGGTCAGCCAGGAGGAAGCAGAAAAAAGTCCCAAATAATTGTCAGTCGAGGGGTTGGCCCTAAAGTGAGGATCCAAAAAGGTGGCCTCCATATGGGAGACAAAGAAAAATCTGTATGAAGCACCAAGAGGGCAGGTTCCTTCGGGACTGTGAACTTTGTATTTTATCACTATGTCAGGCTCAAAATACATATGCAAAGGACACGGACTTTACTCCAGAACGGATGGTAAGCTTGCAGCCTCTGCAACGGAAGGCATCATGATTGGCAGAGGCTACTGTTCTATGAGCATCTCTCTTCATAAACTAATGTTTCCCTTCTGCCAAACAACAAGTGTTAAAGGGGATGCTAAGCTCCCTGTGCCCTGCACACAGAATGATCTTCAGAGAAAATTTCTGTTATCAGCAACCCCAGAGCAGAGCCTCCCCAGGTTCCAAGATCACAGGCCTAGCACAAGAAGCAACCAATTAAGTCCTGATCCTTTGCCGTGGTCTTGGGGTGAGTACCCCTTACACTATGTGCCTCAATTTCTTCAGACATGAAACAGGTGTAGTGATAACATCAGCCTCTTGAACCTCTTTCCAATAACCATCCTGGCTCCCAACACTGTCACTCAGTAGGCGCATGTCTCAGGCAGTCTGTGACACACTGATTTCAATAAATCTCTTGCTTGATGTGTCATTATTCTCTGCAGCTGACATCATGGCCACATCCCTGTAATCTTCCTTCTTATCCGAGACAGAATAAGGCTTGATTTCTTAGCCATACTGTCTGTCTATAACCAGAAGCAGATTTTTGCAGGCTATGTGTCCCAGGATGGGGACACTATTTTATACCATCTTTTGCCTTCAAAGTTTGCAGCCTTTACTTGCTTAGAATGCCCAGCTTCAACTGCCCCAGGGGTGACAAAAGCACGCCTATATACTTCAGACTATACAATCTCCACCTTCGATTCCTTTGAGGGCAGCAAGGATTCTATCCCATGGACGTGTGCCAGAGCACAAGGCCCAATAAAGCCTTCTTTGGATGGAATTTCCTGCTTATTTGAAATTGAGCAAACGTACTGAATCCTGAGCTGGTAGTGCTACAAGCTGGTGGCATTAAGAACTGGGCTAACTGATGATATGTTGTGCCCCTGTGGATTGAGGCCTGGACTCTTTTATTCAGTCTGAACACTGTGGCCAGCTAGGTAGGTTACTTGATAAAAACACAGAGTTCTAAGGGGCTGGAGAGAAGGCTCTAAGCACTGGCTGCTCTTGCAGAGGACCCATGTTCAGTTCCCAGAGCCCACATGGAGGTTAACAATCATCTGTTTCTCCAGTTCCAGGGGAGCCAACACCCTCTTCTGACCTCTGCAGGCGCTGAATTATGTACATGCAGAAAATATATTCATACACATAAAAAATAATAAACAAAATATTAAAAAATAGAGTTGTAAAACATAAATAAATGTATAGAGCTCCTGTGAAGATAGCATACAAAGTGAACAACCTGAATTTCAGACAGATGGCAACTTCCTTGTACAGGTTTGTCCTGATCACTGACAGTACCCCAGATTAAGAGCACCTCAAGAATCCCCCTCAGGCCCAGGTCCAGCCTTGCCATGTTCTCACCATACTTTGAGCAATCAAGAGCTCTACTCAACACCACAGTCCTGGAGAAGGGAAGCGTGGACCAATATTCTACATTGGAAGGTCATGTGACCACTGACCCTCCACTTGAACTTGGCACAGGTTTACTGGTTCCCAACACTAGGCAGGTAGAACCAGGAGAAGACAGGAGAAGAAATTCAAGCTTTAATGGCCACCTCTGTTCTCCAAGTGTCCATCAAATTTCCACCTTGGATGTCCTGAAAAAGAACATCTGTGCTGTGGATCATCTATAAACCTAAGAGAGCCATTTGCCTTGTGACAATGAAAGAAGGGCTGGCTCCCCACTCTTGTGTGATAAGCAGTGCTGGAAACCAACAAGCCTCAGCCAGGTCAGCAAGACAGAGTTCCAAAGACACTGCCCAGAGTCTCCCTAGATCCAAAGTGACTCCAAATGTCCCACTGCTTCCTGAAATCTGAGTGCAGTGATACTGAGGGGTCGTGTGGGGTCTTCCATTGGGCAAGAAGTAGAGGTGTATCAGGATATGAGATGAATTGATCTGGCTAATACCAGAGCTCATAGTTTGGGGAACCTGCTCCAGGCTGTGCTGGAGAGCAGAGGCCTCCGTGCTGGGGATCAGCTGATGGCATAACCTCTGTTCTTAGGATGGGAGGTGAGTCTCTCTTCTGCACTGACTGCCATTTCGTGCACTTCAATGAAATCCTGGTTCTGCCATTTTCAAGCCATGGTTGAACTTGGACAAGTAACTCAAGTGTAGCAAATAAAAAATGAAGTTGCTTTGAGACTAAATGATGGTAAGCACACTAAATACACATGAAAAGTTGGTGTAAAATGATCGCTGTTTTCACCAAGGATGGAGTCTGAGTCTCAGACCTGCTCCACCCCTGCTGGGAGAGCAGCAGCAGGTGGCTATTCTAGATGAGACAACACTTCTCAGGCACAAGCCCTGAGCATGCAGGTAGGATGCCTGGCTGCTTTTGTCCAACGTGGGGCTCTTCTGAGGGGCAACTGGGATTCCAGTTCTGAGGAACTTCTCTGAGGTTTGGTTGGGACCATCCAGTGTGCATCATTGCCTGATGTTACCTTAATAGCCTGCTTCCTCTCATCTGTCTCCCCAGACACCGCCCCAGAACCTTTCATTACACAAAGCTTTGACAGCCCTCCCCCATTGCATTGCTTTCTGAGGAAGTAACAGAGTGTGGAAGATTCCTCATTTAACCCTAGCCTGGAACACCAGTTCACACAGCAATGGTGTCCCATACATCTGGGAAGAGAATAGAGGTGGTTAGGTTCTGTTAGGTTCCTGTTAACCAAGGAAAAATCTATGTGGGGAGAGAAAGAGAGACAGACAGAAAGTAGCGAGACAGATGGATAGAGAGAGACAGAGAAAGAGTGAGAAGCAGAGACAAAGAAATATACAGAGACAGAAAGAGAGAGGGAGGAGGAGGAAGTAAGACGGAGCTGCTTCAGGATCTGCCTGCTTCAGAATCGGCTACTTGCCCTCACTACCGCCTCTGGCTCTTGCTCCTCTGGCTCACTGAACTTTGAAAGCATCTAGCTGAACAGCTGAAGCCAGGACAGTTCCCGGATGCATCTAACTGGATGCAGAACGGAGCCTGGCCATACTAGCTCTGGCCTCTGCAATTCCTGCATCTGTCAATTGTTAGCAAGCATGAAAGATTTTCTCAGAGAGACCTCCTTCTGGTTCCTGCCTTTGTTTCGCTCTCCCAGGAGTCTTTTGAGGGAGGGTTTTTTTTTTTTTCCCCAATGAGGAAATTCATGACTTTTGACCCATGTGTCTCTGACCTCCAGCCACTCTGATATTTCTCTTGTCAGGGGCCTGACCTGCTAAAGGCATTTAAGTCCTAACTAAACTTCTGTTGCACCAGACAGGAGGAACAAGGCCTCTTCCTTTACAGTTAAACCCCAACCAATTTGCAATTAAGCAATTTCAGTGCAGGACTGTTGCATGTTTTAGTTTCGGCTTTGATAAAGTCACAGGCGACATCCTGCCACTGAGTGGCTATGCTCACCCCATACTTCTGCAGGACTGCTTGTCATCTGCATGGCATCCTGCTTAGTTGGCCTGTGTCCCTCTGGTCCTGAGCATCTCAGATCTCCTAGCTCTAATGTCCCTCTTGTAAAAAAATTTTTTATAACTGGGTGTGGTGGTGCACACCTTTGATCCCCACACTCAGGAGGCACCAGCAGGCAGATCAAGTGAGCTCAAGTCCATCCTGGTCTACATAGTAAGTTCCAGGCCAGCTGAGACTGCAAAGGAGACCTTGTCTCAAAAAAAAAAAAAAAAAAAAAAAAAAAAATATATATATATATATATATATATATATATATATATGTGTGTGTGTGGTGTGTGTATATATGTATATATATATATATATATATATATATATAATTTATTTTTTTTATGTATATGAGTGTATTGCCTGCATGTATGTAAGTACATCCATGGAGGTCAGAAAAAGGCATCATCAGATCTTCTGGAACTGGAGTTACAGACAGTTGTTAGCCACCATGTGGATGCTGGGAACTAAACTTGGGTCATCTGCAAGAGCAGCCAGTGCTCTTAACTGCTGAGCCATTTCTCTAGCCTCTCTCAAGTCCCTCTTGAAAGCCTCCGAGAGACAAGTTCAGCCCAGGTCACCTCACTATTTGACAGACCCACTGAGGCATCTACTACTCAGCAGATTGCTGCCAAGGGGTTGACCCACCTGCTGGCTGTGCACCTACTGTCACAAAACACATTCCACTTCCCTTGGTCATTTCCCCATGACAACTGGGAGCAAAGCTGCCGTTCTCTTCTGGCCAAAGAAGTCATGCTGTCCCTGGAAAACTGTCTTGTTTAGTCAGTTCTAATGGAATCGAAGCTCAGTCACATCCTAACAGGTCACAAAACCTTCATGGTGGGGCAGGGAGCATGACATCACAGCTGTCATCAAAACTGCAGTGCCAGCTTCACCCTGCTCTGGTCATTCTGTCCTAGTGCCGTCTTCCCTGATAGCCTTCGGGGAAAGCTTGGCCTCCAGATGGAGCAGACAGAGTCTTGTGGAATCTCCTTGCCTGGAGGACAAAAAGTCTACACGGAAGTAACCTGGACTTGAACTTTCTTACAGTCTTTACAAAATGTCAGATGTTTGTTCACCGTTTGTGCTATGTGACTGACACCCACCAGGGATGAGCAGGGCCCTGGGGACCTCAGCCCAGTATGGAGATGCTCTGGAACAATGACCATGGGAGGAAGGTTGGTGGGAGGCTGCCTGTGGCAGTTACTTCATGAAGAAAGAGAATTGCTTTGAGCTGAGCAGTCTTCTCCAGAAATCCCCATAAAATGTGAGATGGGGGAAGGAAATGCCCAGCTACTTAGAGGCCTCCCAGAAATCCTCTAAGACTTAAATGTAGAATCAGTGGCCAGGATCCAATAACTGCTACCCACTGCTGTCCAACCCAACCGGGTCTCTAAACCTGCTGTCCTGATTCCTCCAGTTTTTATGCACCTACATAAGGTCCTAAGCCTAGGACATAAGCTCTTAACATCAAAGAAGCCTCTTAGATCCAAAAGAAAGAGCTTGAGACATAAAGATTATAGTGCAGCCTTCCCTCTTGTCAGTATTCACCTTTCAATACCATCGTAAGGAAGAAACTGAAAGCAACACGGCAGACATCTGGCACATCTGCCTCTGCTTGCAAAGATCTGCACACCACATGAGGAATGGCTGTGGGCAGCTGGCTCATCCAGTCCCTCTGAGAAGTTTCCCAGTCCAGGAGGGACTGGAGAAAGTCAAAAGGCCACTGGGCCAGAAGCAGCTTCAGGACACAGTGATCTGGGGCAACTCTCCTGCCAAAGAATTAGAAGTCAGTTTAGGAGGTGGCAGTGGATTTCTGATTTGGGTGTTGGAGTTCCAGAACTCCAGGGAAAAACCAAAAGCTCCTAACAATGAACTCATTTGTTTTACTCTGTTGCAGCTAACAAAATATCTAAGGCTGGTAACTTGTGAAGAAAAGAAGTTCATTTCACTAAAAGCTCTGGATGTCCAAGGGCAGAAGCGTGTGTGAGAGGGAGAGATTGCATAGAGAGACAGGAAGCCAGAGGGACGCAGGTGCCAGGCTTGTTCTTTCCTGTAAACCAACTACCAAGGTCCAGCAAGACCTGCATTAAGCTCTTCCACAGTCTCTCTCTCTCTCTCTCTCTCTCTCTCTCTCTCTCTCTCTCACACACACACACACACACACACACACACACACCTTATTCTATTCTTCTATTCCTTTACTACTTGTACTGGATAGCTTCAGTTTTCAACTTGACACAACTGGGTTGAGGGAGCCTTAATTGAGGAATTTCTTCCATTGGATTGGCCTGAGGGCCATGTCTGTGAGCATTTTCACAATTGTTGAGTGATGTGGAAGGGCCCAGTCCCCTGTGGGTGACAGCACCCCTGGGCAGGTGGTCCTGGGTTGTATATTAAGCAGGGGGACCACAGATCAGAGGAGCAAGCCAGTAAGCAGCGTTCCTCCACGGTCTGTGCTCTGGATTCCTGCTTTGGCTTCCCTTGATGATGAACTGTGAACTGTAAGCTGAAGGTGAAATAAACTCTTTCCTACCCAAATTGGTTTTGATTGGGTTTTTATCACAGCAATAGAAAGTAGCTAGGGCGTTTACTTTCAGTTTTATTTCATTCTTGCTGAGTGGGGGTGGTACAGTGAAGGATTTTCCTTTACAAGTAACTCATGAAAGAGCAAAAGAGAGACCAAGTGCCTCCCTCTGAACAATACAAGCCAGCGGAGCCTCTGTGGAGTCAGATGGGCAAAGAAGCAGAAGAGAAGTTCCCAAATGCCCACCCCAAAACTAGGTCTTGTGATCACACAGGTCTCATGGCCCAGGGGACACAAGGCAGGTAGAACTGAGGCTGTGATCAGCTGATCTTGAGATGAAAGCACTCTGAACTATCACGATGAACCCAATGCCATAATGACAGATATCCTAGGTGGGGGAGTGGGAGACAAACAGCAGTGTTATGTGATTCCACGTGAGAACGGTGTGGCTGGCCGTCATACTTCAAAGGTGAAGAAAGACATGATTCATGAACCACAGGATGCGGGACTCCAGAAGCTACAAAAGGATATAGGTCCTCCAGACAGATCCCTCTTGGGGTGAAGCTACTGCCGAACTCCTTATTTCTCCAGTGAGTCCCCTGTCAGGTTCCAAAACTGTAGCGTAGTATATTTTTGCTGTTTTGCCTGAATTTGGGGACTGGGGAGATGGCTCAGTAGTTACGAGCACTGGCTGCTCTTGCAGAGGACCTCAGTTCAGTTCCCAGAACCCACATGGTAGCTCACAACTGCCTGTAACTCCAGCCCAAGGGGGAATGCAGTACCTTCTAGACTCAGTGGGCACCTGTACTCATGTAACCCGCCCCCCACAACATATACAAATCAATCAATCAATCCTT
Organism: Eospalax fontanierii; assembly: GCA_035773235.1. Taxonomy (NCBI): domain Eukaryota; kingdom Metazoa; phylum Chordata; class Mammalia; order Rodentia; family Spalacidae; genus Eospalax; species Eospalax fontanierii. The sequence continues at coordinate 536,894 of CM069524.1, read as the reverse complement.
CAGGCCCTGAGTTTGCGATGTACTGGTTACAGCAGGAAACTCATACAATGAGAGAATTTTTTAGAAACTGTGATGTCCCTGAGAAATGCCCTGAAATGAATGTGGAGCCTACTTCTGAGCCCTCCCTTCTTCTTAGGGATAAAGATCAAGGAAGTAACATGCATTCCTCATAAGCAGATTTGGTGGGGGTTTTCTTTGTTTTTGTTTTGACAGGGTCTCTCTAGTTCCAGCTCACCTGGAACTCACCATGTAGACCAGGCTGGCTTTGGTCTCACAGAGATCTGCCTGCCTCTGCTGAGGGCTAGGATTAAAGGTATGTGCCACCATGCCCAGTGCAGAGTTGGTTCCATTATTGGGACTGCAGACTCTTTCCAGGGTGGACACCAGGGAATCTGAGATCAGGTGACTGGAAATGTGAGAAAGTGGTCATCAGAGCAGGAGGCTCTTGTACAACAAACTGAAGAGACAGATCATCAGAGGACTGGGCACACACAGGTCATGACTTCACGCAGTGCCTGGCTACAGCTTCCAAACTTCCTGTGGGCACAAAATTCAGACCGGGCTGCTTGATCATCTACAAGATAAGTGGTCAATTTTCAGATGCGGGGTAGCCTGTCCCACAGATACCATGGGCCAACCAGAGCAGCAGCTTTGTTCTGAAGAGCTGGCTGAAAGAATGTGGCACTCTCCTTAAAAGGATGAACCTTCAAGTCTAGCAACTGAAGGTGGAAACTAACTGTGGCAGCTGCCTCTGTGGAGTCTGTTGACTGGTCCACCAAGGAGAGACAAAAGTCCCGTACCGAGCACTTTCTTGCTCCAGCGCCTCACTCTCAACCCACCTTCCCTCAGTCCACTGGGTGGGCACCATGCTTGTCACTTTCAGAGCAGGTGGTTGTAGTCATGGGCTGGTAGGCCACAACTAGAAGTGTCGCTGGGATTCAAGCGCAGGTTGTTGCCTCCAGAACTTGGCCTCCAGACCTTGGCCTCTCCTCCCACCCCTCATCGCCACATTAACATCCCCACCTTCCCCACTCCCTCCCACACCACACCCCGCCTCCAGGTCAGACTGGCTTCACTGGCTTCAGGACTGACTGGTGTCCTGTCTTGGGCTTTCTGCAACTCATTCCCTCGTACAGACTACTCTGCAGGTAACACCTCACCTCCTTCAAGTCATAAATCTTGGGAAGCAGCCCCAACATCTCCAAGAATGGACACTGCCAATATGTTCCAAAGGCAAATAAGGGATCCAAGTCCCTCTTAGCTGGGGTCTGCTGCTCTGAGATTGTTGCTGAGGGCTGTGAAGTTGGCCTGCTGAAGGGCCTCTGGCCACATGTGGAATAGGAAGAAGTTTGATTGCTTTCTGCACAGTATTCCCAACTCTCATGGCTGAAGGTCTAGCAGGCCCTCAAAAAAGCTGCAACACAGTGGAGAATGGAGTGAACAGGTCTGTCTGCTACAGGCTGACTGTGACAGGTAATCTTGATGGTCATTTTGGTTGGATTCAATATTGCCAAGATTAGTAAGTCACGCCTGCCTCTGCATTTCCAGGGCAGATTAACAGAGGGGAAAGGCACACCCTGAATGTAGGCTGTGCCATCCCATAGGCTGATGGTCTGCATGAACAAAAGGGAAAGAAGGGAGAATTCTGCTAGCACATACATGCTCTTTTTCCTGGCCACAATGGGGTGAGCAGCTCTGGTGTACCAGGCCTCTCCACTACGACACTCTGCCTCACCTCAGGCCCAGACAGAATGGAATCAGCTGACAATAGACGGTGACCTCTGATACCAAAAGAAATCCTTCAAGTTGTTCATGTTGGGCATTACATCCCATGACTTGTGGTCACAGAGAACAGTCACCTCTCTGGAATCACACCTATAGAGGGTTGTACCCTCTGGACATGATGAGATGAACTTCCAGAATCACAGAGCACACTGGGTCCCTGGTACCCTTGGGACACAGGCACCTGGAGCTTCAGCTGCACTACTGGGGACTGATGGTATATTTGGCTTCTGTCACCCTTCCCTGTGCCTTATCACTCTCTGCCACTGAATACTCATCCCTAGAGGGAAAGACAGGGTGTTCACAGGAGCCGTTCAGGTCTACTCCACACTGAACACCTCTGGAGCCTGGGCTCTTGACACACAAGGTGTAATCTGACCTGTTCAGACTATGCAGACGGTACTGACCATCAGAACAACCCCCAAGTCCACAAAGCTCTGTGTTGAATAGATGTGTTACTAGATGCTTTCCCCAAAGCATGCCTTGACCTTGTATTCTCTTTGGTAGAATGGACAAGAGCAGCTATGTCCACAGGTCAGAATTTATTTCATAGTATCTCATTTATAGCATTTTCAAGTACAAGATTCTGTCCAACGTCTTTGACACATGAAAAGAGAAAAACACAACTTGGTAAGGCACCTGCAGAGGAGCCAGGCTCCCCTTTTGGCTTGAGACTTCTGGGCAGCTGCTTACATGTCTGTTAAGCAGAGAAAAGTTATGACAAGTCTGTTTGTACACACATGGTGAGAAGTGATGACGGTCTGGAGCCTGGTACAGTGTTTTTTGGGTATGTTAGCCCACACTGATGTTAGGCTGAAGAGGCATCTTCACACATATGTCTCACAGAATCCCCCTGATATACCAAGCTGCACATTCGGCCACTTTTCAGCTTTGAGGCAAACTAACTTTACATTTTACTCAAGCACATACTTTTAAAACCTTCTCAGCTCCAATCCTTATTTCACAAAGTAAAAAATGCAGGAAAATCTCAAGTACAGTACACCTTATGATTCCATAAAATGCAGTAACATTAAAAACTTGCAGGGAAGTGTCAATCCACTAGATTTGTGGCATAAACAGTCTAGGAGTGTTGAGTCCTAGAAGAAAGTGTCCAGAACTAGACCACACAGTGTCCTTCATGCCACTTTCCTAGTGGCCCAGAGGCCACTTTCCTAGTGGCCCAGAGGCAGAATGTGGGGCCCAACAGTCCCAGCATAAAACTTCAAGTTTGTATCCAAAGCTCATTTGCTTGTTCTCCATTACATTTGCTTTATTATAGCATGTGAAATTAAATAACTCACTTCTGCACCCACCCTCTGTGCACAGAATAGGCAGAGCTCTGACAGGAGGCTGACTTTCCACAGCCAGCCAAGCACGGCAGGACAAATGCAGTAACTAGGTCTGTTCCAGGCATTTCCACAGGTGAAGTAATGTTATTCACTCAGGCTGTGACTGAACACCTCAGGAAAGTATGGCTGATAGCGATTGCACTGTGCTGAAAAGTCAGTCACAAACAGTCCATGTATTTTAGTGGTTAGGTGATTAACCTTTGTTAAACAAAGAAATTCTTGAGTCCTCTTTATTAGCAGGAAGAAGCCCCTGAAGTACGGCCTGATCTTTTACTTTTTTTCTATAGAAAAACACAGGTAAATTTTTTTAATATAAAAAAAAGCCACAAAATCCACAGACAGAAGATTCTGTTACAGGCTGGTCACACAGAGGTGTCCCTAGCTGGTGACTCTGCCTTGTCCATAGCAAGCTGGAAGGTGTGATTCAGTGTCTGGCTCCTGTGGTGTCTTGGAAGTGCCTACCACACTGTGAGAGGCTCTCCTGACACAGGGCTGCCTCAGAACAGTCATCTGTAAGGTCCCCATCTCAAGAGACATGTGCCATAAGTGTGAACTTCTGACTGCCCCCCCATCAAGAAAGTGCTGAATGAGTGTGACCCGTGCACACACATGGCCCCCAGCACAGTGCTGCCCTCGCTGCAGGGCCCTGAAAGCTCTGAGGTTCAAAAGGATGTTCATCCCACATTTTAAGATGGTCTGAACATATGTAAATTAAGATATAAATGATACAAAAAGACGTCTGTTTCAAGAAGTAACAAGAGGAAGAAGGCACACCACCATGGCATCTGCAGCCATGCTTTTGTGTGTCTGAATCCTACCAGCAAACCAGCTCTGTGTGTGAATGTGTGTGTGTGTGTGTGTGCACGTATGTGTGTGCCCATGTGTTTACAGACAAGGACATTTCAGCTGACTTAAGGGAAGGTGCATGTAGCCCACAATCATCTGTGGCCTCTCTAGGTGCCCACTTCCCGGCAAATGGGACATGAGTGTGACAGCTTAAAGCATGCAGCCAGGAGCTCCTTCTGCTCCCATTGCCAGGACACAGGTGGCCCAGTATACAAGTCAGTCCAGAAAGCAAAGAGCACACTCTGATTGCTGGCAACACGAGTCACCCCCTGAAGAAAACACCAGCTCTGCCCCCAGCATTTGCCTCCTGTGGGGCATTCCCATCATTTTCATACTGTATCAACACAAGTGGTCACATGATGAAAAACAGTAATAAGCAAGTAGCGAGTACACTTCAGTCAGCGCAGCCTGATTTGCCAGTGGGATGTTTTTGGTTGTTGTAAAATCCTCAACAAGTGAGTGTGGGTGAAATGACAAAAAGGAACGGGTGTGACGTTTTCTAGGCAGAAGCCTGTTGTTTTTTCAGATTTTTGCTCTTAGAAGAACAAGATTTGTGTGGTATCAAAGCTGGGACTTGTTCTCACAGTGCCTGGTGTGTACATGTCATGCACTGAGCACTCAGTAGCCCTTAATGAGGAGAGAGTCATTAGCCACATGTTCTCCTTCACCCTCTACAGTGCAGCAAATGTCACCCTGACATCCAGCTTTGAAGAGCCCTTTTCATATGAAATATAAATTAATCCAGAGGTCTAGAGCTCTAAGTTCCCAGAGTTACGAAAAAAATCTTAACTTACTTCCAAGTGTCTTTAACTTATCTTGCATATGAATCCCAACCCTAAGCTCACACATGGGAAATTAAGGAAGGATGGGTACACACATTGAGGGCTCCTCCTGCGATCACACACACATGTTGTACAGAGCTGTTGCAGCTTAAATACAGCTTCCATCTGCAAGCATCAGGCCAGGCAGCAGTATTTCCTCCACCAAGACTTGGACAGGTCCCGCACCTTGTCTGGGGTCCTGTTCTTACACTTCTTTGGCTGTTGCTGGGAGTCTGAGTGCTGGATGCCAGCAACGATGGCAGCGTCAAACACCTCTTTGAGGTTTTTCTGAGTCAAGGCTGAGCACTCAATGTAGGAGACAGCTTTGATTTCCTCGGCACACAGCTTTGCTGCCTCCTCGGGCACCGGCTTCTCTTTACATTTGTCCAGCTCGATGAGAACTTTGACATCTTCTCTAAGGTCTGACTGTGTCCCAACTAGAATGATGGGGGCTTTGGGACAGTGACATCGTATCTCAGGTACCCACTTCTCACTGACGTTCTGGAAGGATGTGGGGCTCACCACACTGAAGCACAGCAGGAAGATGTCTGCATTGGTGTAGCAGAGAGGCCTCAGCCTGTCAAACTCATCCTGCAACCAAACACACAGCCATTACCCTCAGGTTAGTTTTCATCACCTTAATAAGTGACCTGCCAGGCCTGGGTAGTCACAGGAAGCCTATGTTCTCAGGAAGAGGAACCACTATCTCAGACCTGACCCTGCCTGCCTAGCCTCTAACAGCTCCCGGAGCCAGCACAGCCCTAATACTCTAAAATGGCTTTTGTCTGCTCAGTGCTCGTGACCATCATGCTATGTGCTATAGAAAGGCACTCAAAACAGGTAGGATCTGGAAACGGTCCGCTTTCTCTGGCTTTCAGCCCACAGCGACCTCAACTCAGTCTCATCTCTTGGGACTTGGCTTCTCTGAAAGTCAGAACACCCTCAGGTTGGTCCCCAACACTCCAATGTGACCCAGTGAATCTATTAACAGAGCTGTCTTCTGAATTCCTGTGCTGCCCTGCTGGACCACAGCTGTGAAGGATGCCAATTTCTCCCACCTGCCCACACTGTGCAGTCATGTTAATCAGAAACAAACCAGCTGAGAGCTGGAACTGGGGATCCTTGCAGACCACTACTGGAAGCAGTTCAAAGCTGAACTGGTAACCCTGACTCTCACCCCAGGACAGTAGTGAACACAGTCCTACTCTGGTTTCTCTTTCTCTTTCTTTTCTTTATGGCTTTGTTCCTTCTTTCATCTCTGCCAATGGTTAAAGCAGTGCTTCAGACAGATAACAGACCACAGAGTGGGCACACCTGCCCTGTGGTCCAGGGAACTAGAACAGGTAATCATGGATTATAAATAAACCAACCAGCTTGCTGTTCGATGCTTGTCCTGCAGTCTCTACTGACAGACATCAAATTCAGACGACACACAACAGGAATGCACCAGATAATCATGTTAGCATCTTACAGAGTTCTGCAGCACCATGCCCTACCTACAGGAAACCCTGGCTCAGCTTCGTCCCAGGAAAGTTTTCACACCAGCTCGCCAACGTGTCCACGGATGCCACTATCCTCCAGCACCCACTAATAACTTCCCAAGGCAGGAAAATGTTAAACACTCAATGTTTTCCATTACTCAACTGGCAGCTCTGACTACTTAAAAGTCCTATTTACAAGCACATGATTCTCCATCTATGGTTGCTTTCTCCAGTTTAAGGGAACCAACATATTTGCATTAGCCTTTCTTTGTCTGAGGCTGTGTGGGTCAAAAACCAAGCGGCCACATGAGTCAACAGCTAATGAGCTCAGGGGAGAACCCAGCAGCTCTGGGCATCTCTGTTCCTGGTGAGATCCCTAGAAGTCAGAGCTAAAAAAAGAATGACTTCAATCTCTTATTGTCAACTTTGCGCTCAAAGAGCAAATGCAGAAACCAAGCCTGGCAACAGGGCCAGCTTGGGAGACTTTTCCAAAAGTCACTCCCTCTGTGCTGGGCCTTGAGCTGGGCTCTCACTGGGCTCTGACCATGCAGGGGAGTGGGGAATGAAGGGAGGAAGCAGCCATCTTGGTTACATCCTGGAGCCTGTGGTGGCCTTATGACTGTGCTTTTGAACACAGCTCCCCAGACCTCCAAGACTCTAGCTAAAGACCCTGAGAGGTAAAGTCAGAACAGCCCCCTGTACACCGTGGACCAGAAAGAGGTATGCTATAGTGACACAGCTGAACACAACCTCAAGGAATGTGTTTCGAGGCCAGGCAATCACATACCCTGGATAGACCTATGGCTTGGATACCACAGAGTATTCAGGGCAGAACAGATAGGACAGGACCACAGCTATTTTCTGGTCAAGTTATGCCCTGTTTATTCTTCTTTTTAGCATAAAGATTTTTCCAAGTATGTCATGGGTCAGAATGGATGAATTTTTTGGCTCCTGCTGGATTCTGCAGCAGAGCACCCATCCTTCAGCAACCCTGTCTGCTCCTAGGTCAACTACATTTCTTACAGCCATCCATCTATCTCTGCTTTATATGCACATGAGACCATGTGTCCAGTGTTAAACGCTTACCACCCTCCCCCACAGTGAGACTCATAAGCACCAGAAGTGGATTCTGGGTATGTTTTTGACTAGCAGAGCCATGCTGGACTTCTGGCTTAGTAGCAGCCAGGGATGCCATGACCTGGTTAATCTGTGCTCCTATTCCTTATCCTGCCCACCAGAAGGCTATGCTCCCCAGCTGAACACAAGACAACATGGTAAGTGCCATGTCAAATCCCTCACATGTGGATTACCGGATCAGGACCAGGGAGGGCAGAACTACCTATCTGATCAGCTCTGCTGCAGCTGAAACAAGCACTTACCTGTCCTGTCCTTATCTCACCAACATGTGCTTCTTGAAAACTCTCTTTGAAACTGGTTTTCTACAGATATTTAGAGGAACCCTGCTGGTTATTTCATGGAGTGTTCTCTGCCAGCTAGTCTCTACGTTGGAAGCACCCTCAGTGAACATCCGGCAGAGCCCCAGCACCAGCCCAGTACCAAAACCTTTTTTCCCCTGATTATTAATCAGCTTTCTGATTCTAAGATGACTCTTAATGCTTCTTTGTCATTTCTAAAGATGGAGTCTTACTATATAGCTCAGTTAGCATTGAACTCACTCCGTAGCCCAGGCAGGCCTGGAACTTGCAATCTTCCTGCTTTAGTGGCCCAGATGCTGGCATTATAGGCCTAGGTCACTATTCTTGGTTTACTCCCTGGCTTTTAGGCAGAAAATATGAAAGAAAACTCTAACTCCTTCTTGGAAATGCTGAGTCCATTTTCTTGGTTAAAAATCTTCTCCACTCTCAAGAGTACACAGACCATGCCTGGAGCAAGCCTTTTCCTCTGCACTGTGCTGTTTTCCTCATGAGCTCCTGGGAACTGGTCTGTCTTTCCTGAGGTTACAGTTCTGTAGCAGACAAGCCCACAACTGTACATATCCTGGTGCTTGGCACTTTCTGGCCCATCACTAAACCATGTGGAACCCTGAGGCATGCCAGACCCCAGCTCAGGATTTGTCTTCCAATGAGAGCCCACCCCTGAGATGCCAATGTGGCAGGTAGAGACATCTGAGGGTTGGCACAGTGATACCTGGGCCAGCGTCCTAGCAGCTTCTCACGGGGGCCCATGGTATCTGTGCCTTGGGGCTCCTCGTGTTTCTGCCTTTCCTTCCATCTGGCCCTTAGGCTACCTATAGTCACTGAACACTCTTCTGTCCATGTACAGATGAGAAAACCTAGCCTTCTCACTCTGTACAAAGCAACTCTGTGGACATCACGCACAAAGGGACAGACTCAGGGAAATTGTCTCCATAATAACTTCTTTCTTTGCTTGTGCTTTGAGACAGAGTCTCATGTAGTCTAGGATGGTCTCGAACTCCCTGTGTAGCTGAAGATGACTTTGAACTTCTGATCCTCCTGTCCTTCACCTCCCAAGTGCTAGGATTATAGGTGTATACCATGATGGTTGGCTTTTTTTTTTTTTTTTTTTTTGTATTTGAACTAGTGTCTTACTCTCAGCCCAGCTTGGTCTTGAAATCACTATATAGCCTAGGCTAGCTTCAAACTTGTGCCAGTCCTCCTGCTTTAGCCTCGAGAGTTAGAACTATAAGCATGAACAATTATGTCTGGCTTTTGATGTTCCTTTCCCAATGAATATGCTGACTGCGTCTGGTTTCTTGAGTTTATGGTGAAGAGGCTGAGTTATGCTCTCAGGCTGGGCTTCAGCTCACACTACTGCAGTCACCACCACCTTGAGGTGTTCCCTCAAGGCAGTCCAGTCTTATGTCACCCAAAGGTTGAAAGAGTAAAGCCAGTCTTGAGCCCCAAGTCTGTTGTCAGAGTAGTGAGTGACCTGAAGGTCTTAGCTTAGGTGAGTCCTGGGGGACACTGAAGGACAGCTTCTTCATAAGCATGGATGGTCAGGAAGGTGAGGCGGACACTTCTTCCTCCCGCATTTTGCCAGCTCTAGACATGTGTCTCTGGAGAGACACATTCGCTATTACTTGGGCATCTGAGTGTTCACAAGCCACGTGACCTTGTGTTGGTTGCAATAACTGCTAGGGCGTGTTTACTGAGCTCCAAAACTCTTCTAGAAGGCACTGAGGGGATCCTACATCTATGCTTCCTGCATCATTGCCCTCAAGATAAGAATAACAGAAGCAAGTAACCCTTTCTTCCCTGCCCCAACTTCAGATGGTTCTAGGACTGGGGAAATTAGATGTTAATGCTCAGTGATGTAAGCTCCAGCTTTTCCTTAAACAAACTTTAAAAATATCTGGCTTGTTAGTTTTGAATAAAGTGATTGTAAGATATCAGGCGGCTGACTCTGAGAAATAATTGCAAACCATCACCGTGTTTTGTTTTCAGCAAAAAACCAGAAAGTCAGAAATATCAGAAACTCCTGTTGAGATAAGGACTGTTTCTGACACTGCCTCCCCCGTCTGCTGCCCAGAACAGGCAGACCCTGTTCCACTGGCCCAGAGGTGTCCTTCTGGGCCTCCGCACCTCCTCCCACTGCCCTCAGAGGAGACACAGCAGGGGTGGGCCTGCTTCACCAGGTTTTACAATGACCCAGTTACTAAAGGAATCTTTGGAAACATGTCAAAGGTTGTTTGGAAACCTTTAAAAGGCTGTTTCCTGTCCCAGCACTGAGCTCAGTAACTTGATACTGACCTGTCCTGCAGTGTCACAGAGCTGGAGTCTCACAGGCCGCCCATCTACTGACACCACAGCTTTAAAAAAAAAAAAAGAGCAAGATGATTATCAAGATGTCTTTTACCCCCTTTGAGGGCTGGCAGCTCCTGTTCTGTTCAGGGCCGTCTAGTGAGTTAAGGACGGCTAAAATCAGAGGCCCCTGGAGGTGTTTTTGTGTACAAATGTCACAAGGTGCAGGCTCCCTCCATCACAGAACATGAGACAGCAAATCCCTGAACCCCAGAAGGTGCCTAGGAAGGCCAGTGCTTTCCTCCCAACCCTGGAAGATTTATTTTCCTGTCACACTTGTTCAAAGGCCTTGTGTTCAAACAACAAGGGGGATGGGGGTGGGTAGGTAGGAACAACTACACAGTTTTAAATCAGTGGAAAACCTCAGATAATGCTGTTTTCTCTTGGGAAAAAGTGCCCTGGCTTCAGAGTTTATCACAAAACTCCAGCCGTTCTGAGAACTTGTGCAAACACAGGCTGCCTATCACCCTGTATACAGAAAGGGGCATTCCTCCGTGTCAGTGCAAAAGGATTAAAAAGGAAATCTGGCAGAGAAAAGCCACTCACCTTTCTACCAGGGTCCAGAGACGGGGTTAGAGCAAGGACGCCTATCCAGGAAAGTCATGGAGGTTTCTGTTTACATGAGGCAATTTGTCTCTTTCTGATCACCTTTCTGGTTATGTTTATGCTAGTGGGGGTGGTAGGAGAGGGGATCCCTTCTGTTTTACCCCCGGGGTCTCCGAGATAGAAGAACTCAGGTTTTGGTCATTGAGACTGGACAAGGTTAGGCAGGCAGATTATTTTTGCCTGAAGCTTTTGTGAATTTTAACTTTTTCTTAAATTCCAAAAAGGCTTTAAAAACCAAGGTAAGGGTTTCCTTTATCTTTGTAGGATACAAGGGCCCACTGGTGAAAACTTGCTGCAGCTAAAGACAGGCTGCAAGGACGAGGCCAACCTTCAGAAACCAAGCCGGTGCAGGCGGGGCGCGGACTAGGCTGGCGCTGGGCGCAGAAGAAAGGAACATTCGCGCAAAGTCGAGCCCTCTCTGGTGTGCCAGGTCTCCCACCCACCGAGCAATCGCGGCTGCGCCCAGAGGAGACACGCTGGAGCTGAGTGGCGGAAGTCGAGGGCCGCAGGTGGGAAGGGCACCTGTGCAGCTAGCTCTCGAAGCCGGAGACACCGGGTGGGCCGGACGTCCCCGCTGCTGCCCGGCTGCGCTGCCACCCCGGAACCCGCACACCCCGCGCACCCAGGCCGACCTCCCGCGCCTCCCAACCTCGAGCTCCCCACGCCCCGCCCCAGCGCTCACCCGAGAAGTTGTCGAAGGCCGTGGGGATGTACTCGGTGGGGTAGCCGTTGGTGGTGTAGCTCACCACCAGGCTGGTCTTGCCCACTGCGCCGTCGCCCACCAGTACGCACTTGACGCCGCGCCCCTCGGCGCCGCCCGCGCGCCCCCGGCCCCCGGGCGCCCCGGCCCCGCGCGCCCCGCGTCCCCCGCGCTCCCGGCGAGGCGGCACGGGCGGCGCGGGCGGCGGCTCGCAGCGGGCGGGCATCGCGGGCCGGCCCTGCTGCGGGGCCATCGCGGGCGGCGGCCGCGGGACCAGCTGCCACCGGCGGACAAAGGCGGCGTGAGGTCGGCGCTGCGCTGGCCGGCTGTGCCCGCGCGGCCGCGATGTGGCCGAGCCTGCTCCGCCCGGCTCCCCGGCGACACGGGCGGGCGGGGAAAGAGGCGGGTCCGGCGGCGCCGTCCCTGCGCCGAGGCCACAGCGCCCCCGCCTGCGCGCTGCGCCCCTGCACCGCGCCGGCGTCTGGAGACCGCGCCGCTGGCCGGGCGGCGCGCAGAGCACCAGCCCACCCGGACCTCAGCTACCCCTGAGCCCCCCCCCCCCCCCCCCCCCCGCCTTTCCTTTCTCCTCCTCCTCCCTTTCTCTTCTTCTTCCCAAGCTCTCGCATTTTCCCCTCCTCTCCTTGCACTTCTAGCTCCCCCAGCCCTCCCTCCTCCTCTTCATCCTCCTGTTGTTCCCTAGGCTCCCCCAGCTCGTTCTTCCTTCTCCTCTCCTCCCCAATTCTGCCTCTCTCCTCCATCACCTTCTCCTTCCCCCATCTCACTCTCGCCCTGCTCCTCCTTCCTCTCTGTTCCCCTTGCTGCCTTGCTCCTCCACATTAGTACTTTGCTTCAGAGGCATGGGTTGCAGTGAGTCCGGACTCGCTCAGCACTCACCAACTGGGAGAGAGAAGTGTCCTCTTAGTGAGCAGGATTTCCCTTAAGTCTGACTACAGACGATTCTATTTTTCTTCTAAAGTCATTGATTTTCATTTGAGTACAGGATACCGCCCCCCTTGTTTGTGCGCCTTCTCTTTGGCCTGCTGTAAATACACTCAAGGTTCAGCAAATGTCCTTACAGCCCCAATTCCTTCAATTACTTAAGTGCAATTTGGCCACATTAGTATTATCTAAAAAATAAACAGTCTGTTTATCTTTCCTTCTCCTTTCTGTTCCCCTTCTGGGCCTGGCCAGGGCACTAATGATCTTGATTTGCTTGTGGAATGAGAAGAACCATGTGTTTGTAGCATGAATATTATTCTACTAGTAAAGACCAAGGAGCTTGTAAATATTGAGTCTATTATGCACCAGATACTGTTGCAAGCACTCTACCGAAATGAATTCCATCTCATTATTAGCTGTACCCATTTTACAGCCAGGACAACCTGAGGTACAGAGATATTAAGTCACATGTTTGAGTCCAATATACGAAATGACAGTGCCAGGATGCTAACCAGCATCCTGTATGCAAATATAGGTATGGTAAGTGAGACTGAAAAAGATGACCTGGCCACAGGAATGCAAAGGTGTGCACAGGTTTGTCAAAAAGTAAGACCTTGAATACAGGGTCCTGGCTGCCAGAGACCATCATGTAAGTTCTCCATACAGTCCAGTCATAAAGCTTCAATGCAGATTGTTAGATCCAAAACCCTAGAACCTGACCTAAAATGACCTTAAGAGCACAGAGAATCAAAAGTCTTTCACACAGAATCTGAAGAACAAAAACAAGGCATCTTGGAACAGGTTAGAAACCTGGGACTCTGTCTACCACTACAGGAAGGACCAGAACAGCAGAAAGACTGGAAACTCCCAACTTACAACCAACCCACTCTCTATTACCCTGTACCCTTGGGCCACCTAAATTCCTCTGCTCTGGCAGATCAAGGAGACAGATTCGAGTGTGCCTCCTGTCTCCTTGATGATTGACCCAACAGTAAAGCTTTCTTTTTGTGAAACCATTGCTATAGGATTGGTCCTATTCATATCTAGCGGCGAGCTCTTACTTTACAGGGAGACCTGACAATGTAGGCTCCTGCTAGTATGTTTAATGGGACATAGAGACAAGGCGAAGGAGGCTAAGGAGGTGCCAAGGGAGTGCTTACTCTTAGAGTCAGCTGAAGTGAAGAACAGCTAGGACACTTCTCATGAACTTGAGCCTCTCCTCAGCCCCAGCCCTGCTGATATGCAATGCATATTTTATGTCTCTTTTATGGCTACAGACTACTGGCCACCTAGGTGTGGGAATGGTGGCCATTGTCACAACTGTAGCTTTCTGTGGGAGTCTCATCAGTTCCACCTGTCCTCAGCACCAAAGGGTCCAGTAGCAAAGACAGATGCTGTGTTTGAGGTGAACAGAGCTGGGAGCTCAACTGCTGTAATTCTTTCCTTTGTAAAACACATGCTATTTCTGGAGGGCTTGATGCCCTCAGCCATGTCCTGTCAAATGACAGGAATATACTCTGAACACAGCAGATACAACTATGAACATACCATGCCTTGAAATAGAGTTGATCTGAATTCTCATGTTGGTAAGGCAACAAGTCTGTAGTTATCCCATAAAGCACCAGTTCCGTGTATTTATCTCCACCTTTCCTATAGGAAATAGATCACAAACACGAAGAAGTGGTCAGAGACTCTGCAGCTAAAAAGTACAGGAAAATGAGCAAGTGTTATAAAGTTGTACAGGAATTCAATCAGGAACCAACATTTTCTTAGAAGTTTTGAACTTTATGGTACTTGTTAGCCTTTTAAAATATGTAACTTCACACATCGCTAATCCTAGCACTGGGGAGACAGACAGGCAGATCTATGTGAATTTGAGGCCAGCCTGGTCTACATAGTAAGTTCCAGGCCAGCTGGGGCTACAGGGAGACCCTGTCTCAAAAACAAAGAACCGAAAACAAAAATGAAAACGTAACTTATTGTATGTATTTCTCACTTTACTTAATTTTGTACCTGATTTTCAATTCTTAGTTTTGTACTCTTCTTCTTAAAGAGGTTCCTGGGATGTGATAGGCAGCAGACCCAGCAAAGTCATTAATACCATCTGTCAGATTCTACATTCTGTATTATTCCCCATTTGTCCTGAATATTGGGACTGGTGCTGTAGCTCAGTGGTAAAGTACTTGTCTAGCAGTCCCATGCCCATGCATTTGAGTCCATCTCTCTAGATTCAGCTCCTATAACTGTCTCTAAGATGTCCCCATTCAAAAGACTCTAATTCAGGCAGTCTAGTCTGAACACCCAAGTCTGGAAGCAGAATATGACCTCAGACTGGACAGTGAGAAGTCCTTCAGCCATGTGTGATCTATTTCCTTATTTATTTATTGATTGATTGATTTTAGTCTCCATTCAAAGGCTCTGTGAGAACAAACTATTTCATTCATCATCCCTCTATCCCACATTTAGCATGTTTCACAAACACCACGGGAGGCCAAAGTAACATATTAGGTGGACAACTCAGTGGGACAGTGTGAGACCCTGGGTTCAACCCCAGCTCCAAAATAAATAAATAAATAAATAAATAACCATAATAACTGATTGTCTTCTATTTTCTGTGCTTTTGTAAAATGGTTTTAGAACTCATGAGTCAGTCATGAACACTCCTTATAGCTGTTAGCATAAAGTCCTATCTACTGTTTTTTTTACAGCAAGACTACGCTATACCTCATGTAATCTCATGTTCTCTGCCAGGACTAAGTCTTATCAGGTAGCACATGACACAGAATTCAGTCCTTAGGGTATGATCTCCACAGGGATGTATAGCCCAGCTCTGAACATCCTCCTCTACTCCAAAGGCTCCTCTTGAATTCTTATAAAACTGAACTGTTCATATGCAGCCACACTCACATGACTAAGTTTACTCTGAACTGTTAGTGCCCATGCTGCTGGCTGTTATCCTCTGGGATCACCAATGTCCACTCATGTCCCAGGACCTAAGGTAACTCTGCTTTCCACTGGACCCCAACCAATACCAGTCCTTAGTCTTCTTTTTTACTGGGATGCCAGGGGAAAAAGGACAAGAAAACAGTTGATACATTTCACAAAAGAAGAGGTGAAAAATCACATAACTGACACCAAACTGCCATCAGCAAAGCCAGTGGGGGCTTGTCCAATGTCACAGCAGCTAGAGCATGGGGAAAGCTTCCAACACAAGGCCCAACCTGCGGGCACTGGCTCCCACCTGCTGATATCTGGTTATCACTTGTCACCCCTTTCTTGGTAATTAGAATGAATAAATTAAGAACGCCCATTGGAGCCATGGAATATGAAGTATGAAAATCAATCATTAGTGTTGACTGGCAGGAAAGATTTCTGAAAATTAAATGTTTATATCATTTTTATTAGTTGGATAAACTATGCTGTGCTGTAGTAAGAAGCTAAAACATAATGTCTAGAAACCTAGGAGTTAATTTTTTTTGGTCGTGCAAGATCCACAGCAGATCTAGTGACTCTCCCATGTAGCATCCTCTCAACCTATGCATTTCTGCACCTTTACAAATGCATGTGACAGTGATATTATAAGAGCACAAATCTGGAAATGTCCAAACCAGTAAAATGAATGCATTAGCTATAGAACATGCTACACTATTCAGTCAAGTAAATGAGTGAGCCAGCAGCAGGCACGCACATGGCACACACACATACATGCAGGCAAACACACATAAAATAAACGATTTTTTAAAAAGAAAACGAATGACTGGGCTGGGAAAAGAAAGCTCAGTCAGTGAGTAAAGTGTTGCCACTCAAGCACGAGGACCTGAATTCAGGTTTCCAGGCCTCATGTAAAAACCAGATGTGGCAGCTCACATCTGTGACCTCAGTGTTGGGTGGGTGGAAATGGTCTCTGAAGCTCATTGGTCAGCCAGCCTAACTGAATCCATGAGCTTCAGGTTTAGTGAGAGACTCTGTCTCCAAAAATTAAAGTAGAGAGTAATCAATGAAAGATACCCAACAGTGACCTCTGGCCTCCAAACACACGTGTGCACACACATGTATACATCCATACTCACAGACACTTGTGCTCACACATGCACACACACACACACACACACACACACACACACACAGACACACTACAAGCAAGAATGACTCTCTCTCCAACTCATTCAAGAATGAAAGAAGCCAGACATGAAGAGACAAACTGGCTGATTTGGATGCTTGGTCAACCAGCGTAACTGAATCCATGAGCTTCAGGTTTAGTGAGAGACTCTGTCTCCAAAAATTAAAGTAGAGAATAATCAAGGAAAGATACCCAACAGTGACCTCTGGCTTCCAAACACACGTGTGCACACACATGCATACATCCATACTCACAGACACTTGTGCTCACACATGCACACACACACACACACACACACAGAGACACACTACAAGCAAGAATGAATCTCTCTCCAACTCATTCAAGAATGAAAGAGGCCAGACATGAAGAGACAAACTGGCTGATTTGGATGCTTGAAGATAAGGAATGGAAGAAACCAAGCTCTGCTGGTTGTCAGCATGGTTTTCACATGCAGATTGTCATAACCACAAGGGAATGGCCAGGGACTTCTGATGTTCTGAGGTTTTGCTTCCTGATCTGGATGATGACTTCACCATTGGCCTTTATAATAACTCATGCGTTTTATTTACATTTGTAAACTATGCTATATTTTTAAAAAATGTAGTAGTTAGAAATATTCAAACATACTTAGTAGGACTTGTGGTTATTTACAAGAGCTTTTTGCTTTAGCCCCACACAGTATGACTCACATATTCTACACTCCCTGGATTAAACAGCACTCTTATTGAAAAAGTTGAATGTAATTTGAGTAATCAAAATCCTACTGATACAAAACTCTTCCAGGAACACCTATTGGAAAGCATTGCTGAGCATTATTTACATCTCTAATATTTATTTTAATATGGGCATCATCTTCCACAAGTGCTATTTGTAGGTGTTTAATATTTTTAACTAACTGAACTGGTTCTGCAGGACTACTACAAAAAAGGTAAATGGCAATTCATACACATAACTTCCGGGAGAAGAAATGGAAGCTTTAGGGAGGGCTTGGAGGGACGGCAGGTACAAGGCCAGAGGGAAAGGCTGGGCTCCTGCTGCTGCAAAGCCTGCTGAGCACCTGGCAACCTTCCCCTCCTCAGTCTCAGTTTGTTTTGCTCTTTACAGTCCCTGCTCTGGGTCCTTCCAGCTGTTGGGATTCTGCTGTTCTCCTCCATTTCCATGAGAAATGAGAACAGCCATTTGCATCCCCTTCAAGCTGCCACCGTGTTCCTCTGGGAGGCCGCCCAGCTGTCTGACCCCTCCACAAAAGAGCCTCTCTCCCAGGCTTTCCAAGCAACTGATACGCTTCCAACTCCTAAACACACCACAGAAACTCCCAGGCAAACACTTCCCAGCTGCCAAGTCCTCTAGGATGATAAGAACTCTTTAGAAACTCCTCTGAACTATTGCAAAACCTTGACCGCCCTTAGTTTTGCGGCCACCCTGAAGATAAGTGCAGAACATGTCAGCATTTCCCAGCAGCCATGGCTGCTCGGGCAGGGGTTCTGAGATACAGACTGCCCTGCCCTCCCTCCAGGATCCACAGCTTCCTGCCTCGCTCTCCCACAGAAGACAGGTTTGAAGGTGCTTTCCTATGGCACCATAGTGGTTGTTAAACCTCATTGCTGGATCTTCAGCAACAGTGCATGAGTTGAAGGAATATGTGGACACCCAAATGCCATCTGAATCTGCCCACATCAGCCTGTAAGAATCTGATTTTAGTTGGACAGGAGCAGTACTGTGAGCTGCATTACTGAGCAGAGAGACCCAACTCAGGATGATGACGTGGGAGTGGGACCATTGAGTGAAATTATACTTACAGTAGGTGCTGGCTTCATGGACTTGGTGCTACCAGGAAATCCAAAGGTCCCCATGAAATAACTAATGCCAGACAGCCTGGAGAGGGCCAGGGAAGGGCAAGGGTTGGAAGGAAGTCAGGAGTTGCTGAGGACAGACTCTGGATAGGGACACAGCTGACTTTGTAGGGGAGCAACTATTGGGCACAACCCAGGAACAAAACAAACCCTCCCTCAGGTGATCACAAATGTACACAGTTCAGCTACAATGACTGAGCTCACTGCCTCCAAAACATTTTCCAAAGCTCATGCTCACAGAACCTAGGCCTGTGCTGCATTCCTCTGTTGTCATATATTGGAAGATGGCATCTCAGAGAGACTATTTCCGAAGGTTGTCCAGAGAGTGACAGGGTTAAGACTGATTAAGGTGCCTTACCACCCTACTATCAGACATCAAACATATACCAGAAGACAAGAAGACAGTTGTTTCAGTAATAGTATTTTCTCAAGTACTTTTAAAGCATGGTCACAGCCTGAGTAGGTAGTACCCAAAATTATGAGTATAGTATAAAATGTACAGCACAAGGTTATCTGAGGTGATTTATCTCATCCCAGTCCATACCAGTGAATGTCTCCATAGGCCAAGGCTGTGCTTACTTAATGTTGCAAAGTGTAGAAACTGCCAAGGTATAGAAGGAAGCATCCCTTCACACATCACCTACTGTTTAAGTAGAAACTTCACCTTCTAGAAGGAAATGCTTCAGAAAACAATAATCACTGGACAGTTTTATTATTTGTTTTTATTTTATTTATTTATTATTGGGGGGGGTACACATGTACCATGTCACGTGTGTTGAGGTCAGAGGACAACTTTGTGGAGTCATTCTCTAGTTCTACTTTTACATGGGTTATGGGAATCAAACTCAGATAGTCACACATATGTGACAAATGTCTTTATCCACTGAGCCATCTTCATGGCCCTGAACAGAGTTTCTAAGATATAGTCATGATTGGCAGGAACGAGTTATGGCAACCCACATGCAGCGTGGGGTCTGTGGTTAATTGATAATGTGTTGGGTGCACACACACTCATAAATACACATATACACATGCTCATACTCATACACACATATACACTCACACAGATATACACACATATATAGACATACATATATAAGCACTCGTATACACATACACAGATACAAACACATGCACAGACTCATACTCATATTCATCTGCACTCATACACACACACATGCACTTATACACATGCTCTAATATACACACACATCCATACTCACAGACATACACAGTCAGCATCGTTTACAACAGGTATCACTGTATCCCCTTGGATGTTTCAGCAATCTCTCCTTCATGGAGTTGGTGCTATGAGGTGACAGTCAGATAAATGGAAAACACTGATGGTTCTGGGAAAGACCTCACACTATCTACACTTGGGAATGATGTGGAAAGGGTTAGGCAGCCCTGTGTGTCTAGGAAGGAGCAGCCAACAGAGGAAGAACAAGAACCTGCCAGCAGAGACTGTCCTCCTGGTGTTGTGAAACAAGAGGGAAAGAGAAGCCATAGAAGGAATGAAAAAGGTAAATGGTTGCAGATCACAGTTACAATGGAGTCGACTCAGCACGGACCTGGGAGCCTCTAGATCTGAGCTTAAGTAGGTGTGACTCAGTCTATATGTTCAAAGTCTGAGTAGTCTGTGAGATGATGGAGAGATGTTGTGTAGTCACACACAGGAGTCCGGAGTCCAGAGAGGGGCCAATGACAGATGTAAGTTAGAATTTCACCAGCTCATGAACAAAAAAGCAGAAAGGAAATGCAGACCCAGGGCAAAGACCGAGAACTGAACTCCATGTTAAATAAGAAGATCCACATTTTTAAAGCTATAATTTATTGATGATGGCCAGATGTCTGACACCGAGAAAGCAGGCATGAAGAACATATCAACCATAAGCTCTGCCTGTGTAAGAGCCACCAACACAAGGGCCCAGTGCTAGGCGGAGGTCAGCTGTTCTGCTGCATGATTTTGAAGCAATCTTGTCTCCTTTGTTCATGATGTGGCCAGCAATAAACCTGATACAGCACTGGAGTGGCCTTGTAAGAGAACAGCCCTGACTATCTTTCCACTGATTACTTTACAATCTGAACTTGGTGAGGGACAGAATAATAGTGATGGGAACACAAGCTGTGGGTGACTGTGGGTAAGTCCTCAGCACCCAGCCTGAGCTAAGCACCTGGGTTCTTCCTTTGTCCATGTACACTCTTGACTTGGACATCGCCCTGGCTGAGCCGGTCAGCAGACATGCTGGAGCTGGTTCTGCCTAACACAGCCCCTGCACACCAAGCTCACTAGGCTGGAAGCAGAGCCAAAGGGATGCATAGAGATGTTAGTAATCAGCTTTGACTGGTAGTGAAATTCCAGCCAAATATCTTGTTTCTGCCTTAAGGAAAATCTCTTCTTGGATTCTTGAATTATGAGTGAAGCTCTTACACTCACTGTTTAGAAGACAAGGTGATGATGGAGTCATACATCCACCCAGTATAGGGTACCCAGGGTGTCATTTCTACTCACCCCTGCAGATGTGCACTATGATTTCTAACTTATACTGAAAAAAGGTCCCAAGGAAATGGTTTTCTAGAATCCTGTCTGTTAATATTCAGCTATCCTAGAGACAGGTGAATCTCTGTGAGTTTGAGGCCAGCTTGTATACAGCAAGTTCCAGGTCAGCCAGAGCTGGAGACTCTACCTCAAAAATAAATAAAATAAAATAAATTATAAATAAATACTAAGTAGTTTCAAGTTTAAAAAAAATACTTAGCTGTCCTGAGTATATAAAGTACAGACATGAATTTCACAAAAGAAAATAGCCTAGATGAAGAGACCTTGAACTTTGACACTAACCTACTGGCCAAGGGTGCTGGTGAGCAGCACAGAGCCACAGTGACCTTTCCCTTGTGTCCAGTTCCTCTCTGACCTTGAATAAAGTTTACAAATGATTGTCTGAATTCATAAATGCTGGTTGGTCCAAGTGTACAGAAATAGATTAAACTGAGAAGGGTCCAAACTACCACCCTTATTGACTGAGATGACTGGTCATCAATAAAGTATCTGATAATATTCTTCCCCCCAGAGCTGATGCTCAACTTTTCACTACACCAAGATGCCAGAGACTATGGCTCCATCTTAAATTTGAGATAGTGGCCTCCTGCAGGAATTTTATAATGATACAGCCAGTGGTAAATAACAGAAGAAGCTTCTCCTCTCCATCCCTCCTCTAAGAAGAGCTGAAGGATATATAGGAATCTCTATGCTTAGGTGACACCTACAGACCACACAGCCCCAGAGGAGAGGGGAGGTCATTTTGGTTCTGGGGACAGTTGCCTAAAAATAACCTGTGCCACAACTTTTTGGCTCTGTCCTCACAAAGATCTTTGTGCAGCCAAAAGGTTACCTAAGCAGCCACAGAGCAAATCCAAGCACCTTTTCAAAGCAGGTGCGTCAAACACCATTTCTGGCAGTTTTAGAGATATGAACTCTTTCTTCTTCTGAAATCCTCTGGAGGAAACAAAGTTCCATGTCAGTGGCTTATATAGGTTGGCTCTTAGCTCCTGTCCTTCCAGTTCCCAGCATAGCCCTCAAGACAGTACCAGCCAGGGCCCTACAGGAGTGCAGTGGCCTGGGCCTTCTCATTCTGGAAGGAAATGTGGCAGTAAGTTCACTTTGGCAAAGGAAAGCTGGGATGTTCACCTGAGCCGAAGATGAAGCCCTTGCTTTCTCTTTAACATTTTCTCCTAATCAATTTCAGGATGCACAAACGAGGAAGGGAAAAATACCCTCAATGGTTGAACTGGAAAAAGTATAGTTTAAGAGAATGTTTTTTATTCTTATTTTATGTGTGTGAATGTTTTGCCTGCAGGTAAATGCACTGCCTGGGTACAGTGATCTCAGAGGCCAGAAGAGAGTATCTCATCCACTAGAATTGGACTTATAGATGGTTGGGAGCCACCATGTGGGTGCTTGGAGCCAAACCCAAGTCCTTTATAAGAGCAGCAAGTACTCTTAACCACTGAACCATCTCTCCAGCCTGAAAATCATTTTAAGTGGTCTGTAGAGACCACTTAAAATGTATATAAAATATATATAAATGTATAAAATATATATTAAAATGTATATAAATACACATGCAAATACAAGCACAGATAGACCTAGGCAATTGATATCTACTTACTGTATATCAGCCACATGATACCACTGTCTGGAGTTCTGGGAGTTGATGGAATACATGGATTTTACAGAGAATGAACACAGTGTGAAACCAAAACTCAAAGGACAGGTGAGGAAGAAAAGTCAGCAGTGAGGGAGTCCCTCGAAGGCAAGCTCCCCTGTTGTCTCCACGGCTGCCACTACCCTGATACCCAGAGTCTCACCTGGCACAGTAGGAGTTCAACATTTGTAGAATGGCTTAATGAATTTATATACTTACTAAGAAATGATAAGTGACAGAAAAGTCAGATACATAAGAGAAAATAACTGGCTAGAACTCCAGTGGATCTGACGCCCTCTTCTGGCCTCTGCATATATTGTACGGCATGGCTTCCTTTACATACATGTAGGCAAAACACTTATACACATAAGATTTTAAAGTGAAAAAGATATTGATAAAAGCACAGTAACTGCCAGACATGGTGCACATAGTTGGTCCCAGCATTTGGGAGGCAGAGGCAGGAAGATCTCTGTACATTTAGAGCCAGCCTGGTCTACATAATGAGTTCCAGGCCAGCCAGAGTTACAGGGAGACCCTATCTCAAGGAACAAAAACCAAACAAAAATCTAGTAACTTTGGAGGCTTTAACATACAGCTCAGAACAAGATAGAGCCAGTGAGCTAAAAACAAATGGAGAACTAAACAGTATCATCAAGCCATAGAATTCTTCTCAAGAAGATAAAAGCAAAGATTAGTTTGACTGAAAGGATATGGATCATTCACAAAATCACACATCAAGTCATAAAGAAAATTTCAGCAGATATATTACAACCAACTGTCTTTGTTCACAGTGTAATAAACCTGGAAATTATTAACAAAAACAAATAAGCAGGGACTGGACAAACAGTTCAATAGATAAGAGCGTGTACTCCTTTTCCAAAGGGCACAAATTTGATTCCCAGCATCCATGTCTGATAGGTCACAACCACCTGTAACTCCAGCTCCAGAGTATCCTATGCTCTATTCTGGCCTCTGAAGGAACTTCACTCACTGCACAAACTAATACCTATACATACAACTTTTTTTAAAAGTAAATTATTTTAACACAACAAAAAGGTCAAGAAGTGTGAAAACCTCCACTAGAGACTATTGAATAAAAGAAGAAAATACAGCTAGGCACGGTGGCACACACCTTTAACCCCAGCACTCAGGAAGCAGAGGCAGGTGGATCTCTGTGAGATCCAGGCCAGCCTGGCCTACATAGTGAGTTCCAGATCAGCTGAGGCTACAGGGAGACCCTGTCTCTAAAAAGGAAAAACTATAACTGAAAATTTAAAATCTCTGTAATATAGTGATAATGAAAACACTGTCAGAACAGACAAGATGCAATTTAAAACATGATCATCTCAAATACTCTTCTTAATAAGAATACAAAATTGTTGCTAAATTAATTAAATTCCATGCTCAAGTGAGCAGAGCCTGTTGCTCAGTGGTATGGTGCTTGCTTAGCACATACAAAGCCCTAGCTTCTTTGCCCATCACCAAAAAACTAAATTACCAGCTCAAAAGACTATAGAAAAGACAAAAACCTCGGCCCAGAAAAGCAATGAAACTGAAAAGAGATAAAAGCAGGGACTGGGGTGGTGAGATGGCTTAGGTGCTTGCCATAAAGCCTGATGGATCTGAGTTCAATCCTCAGGACCCATGTGTTGGGACAGAGCATATGAGGGACAGAACTAACTATTGCAAGTTGTCCTCTGAACTCCATACTTATGTTTTATACACATGTATGCACATAAAATAAATAAATGATTTAAAAATATTTTATTTATTCTTTTTATTTTATATGTAAGAGTGTATTGCTACATGTACCTACATATGTAGATGTACCCCTGTCATGTAATGCCCTTGGAGGTAGAACTGGGCATTGGATCCCCTGGAACTGGAGTTATGGACAGTTGTCCGCTGCTATGCGGGTGCTGGGAACCAAACCCGAGTCCTATGCAAGAGCAAAGAGGGCTTTTAACCTCTGAGCCATCTCTCTAGGCCCAAATAAATGTTTTTAAATAAATAAAAGCAGAGATTAGTATGATTCAAGAAAAGAAAGACAATATATATAGCTAATAAATCAAATTCCTGGGTTTTAGAGATTGCTAAGAAAACAGACAAGCTACTAGCTAACTCAAGAACAAAAGGAAGCAAGAAAATGAACACAAAAAATAAGAAATTTGGAGCCAGAAGCAGGGGATCTGTTCAATCCTGTATTCTTAACACACAGGAAGCTAAAGCAGAAGAATTGTCATCAGCCTGGGCTATTTGGTAAATCCTAGGTTAGAGTGGGACCCTGTTTAAAGAAGAGAAAGGGGAAGAAGGAGAAGATGAAGAAGAGGAGGAGGAGGAGGAAGAAGAAGAGGATGAGTGGGAAGAAGAGGAGAAGGAGTGGGAAGAGGGAAAGAGAGGAAGGGAGAGAGGAAGGAAGGAATGAAGAAAGGAAGGGTCACTATGTACAGAGAAACAATTATAAATCCTCCATACAAATACATTTGAAAAATTGGTACATTAAACAAGTTCCTAGAAAACTAGAGCTAAAACTGAGTTTTTGATATGTATGAGAGTCAAACAGACTGATATCTACAGGATTCATGGAAAAAGTTACAAAAGAATATTTCTCCAGAAAACAGTAGACCTCCACCAAACTTCATAGATAAGGACATCTCCAGCTTGTTTCACAGCACACAAAGGAAACTTGCCTAATTCTCTTTAGGAAGTGAGGAGAACATCTGTACCTCTACTTGCTACAGATTGTGCAGAAAAAAACTAAAATTATAAACCAAGATCATGTATGACTTTTGTGGCAAAATTTCAAAATGAAGAAGTCATGCTTTGTTTAATAGTAGAAACACATTCTCAGTCAGTTTTGCCTGCCTTATTACAGAGTTACTGATAGAAATGTCAACATTACACATCTAACTGTTTTATAATCTTAGATGACCGCTGTCTTATTTCTAGCCTGTTGACCAAAGAGTCCTTATAAGGTTCATAACTGTGAACAGACTTCATAACCACATTTAAAAACTACATTTAAGAGGCTGGAGAGATGACTCAGGGGTTAGGAGCACTAGCTGCTCTTTCAGAGGACCGAGGTTCAAGTCCCAGCACCCACATGGTGGCTAACAAACATCTGTAACTCCAGTTCCAGGGGAATCCAACATCCTCTTCTGAACTCTGCAGGTATTGCATGACATGGGTGCACCTACATACACGCAGGCAATACATTCATACACATAAAATAAATGAATAAATATTTAACAAGAAAACCCACTAAATTTAAAATACAAGGACCAGAGAGACGGCTCAGCAAGTAAAAGTGCTTATCTCCAAGCCTGGTAAGATGAGTTGATCTTTGGGAACTGGATGTCGGAAGGAGACGGCTGACTTCTAACGCAGGCTGTCCTCTGACCTCCATTTGCATGCCATGGCTTGTACAGATAAGTAAATAAACAAATGATGCAATCTTTAGACATTCAACAAACCTGGTGTGGTGGGGCAGGCACTTGGGAAGCTGAAGCGGGAGGACTGTAAGTTCAAGACCCTTTCTGAAAAAATAAAAAAAATACAGCACAATGAAGAGGGGAGTATTCCAGGAAATCAAGGTTGGCGTCACGTTAGGAAACTCACTCATATAAAATACCATATTATTAGATGAAAGAAAAGAGTTATGATTTACTCCATTGGTGCTTTGAAACCTTTTATGATAATATCTATCCTGGTAAAAACAGACTAACTGATAATCTTTATTTAAAAAAAACTTATATTTTTATCAACTAATTAATTAATTAATTTGTTTGTTTATTATTTTGAGACAGGACTACCCTGTAGCCCCAATTAGCCTAGAACTTGTCATGTCGGCCAGGCTGGCCTTGATCTCACAGAGATTTGCCTCCTTCTGTCTCCCGGAGCTGGTATTAAAGGCATGGGCCACTGCACCTGGCTTATATTTATTTTTAATTATGGGTATGTGCACATGAGTACTGGTGTCTGTAGAGACCAGAACAGGGCCATCAGATCCCCTAGAACTAGAGTTACAGGCAGTTGTGAACTTCCTGATGTGGGTGCTGAGATCTGAACTTGGGTTTTCTGCAAAAGCACTACGTGCTCTTAACCACTGAGCTATCTCTCCAGTCCCTTGATAATCTTTTTATTTACCATTAAATTGATAGAAGTAAAGGTATATCTTAGACCTGAAGATCCTGAGCCGGAGTCTTTCTCAGTGGATAGCCCTAAGGAACAAGAGCTTTTCTTCTCAAATTCATTGCTGCCACTTGCAAAATTATCCTCGAGGCATTAAGCAATGCAATTAGGCAAGAGCAGGAAGAGAAGAGACAGATGTGAAGATAAGAAATGCAAAGAAACTAAACAATTTGACATTACTGTGCATCTGTAAAATTCTACATAACCAATGATAAAATTGACTCAAGCAATAAAAGGCTCCAGCAAAGTAACAGACTGTACGCCACAACAGGCACAAAAACAGCTTCAGTGCACACAAACAATAACCAGTTAGCTGAAAAAACCATAGTGAAAACCCATTTACCACAACGACAAAGAAGATAAAATACCCAGAAGCAAACTAAACCCAGAAATGTGCAAAACCTCTCTGAGCAAAACTCGTAAACTTCTGAAAAGTGTTAAAGTGGACTGGAACATGGATGAAGACATCATTTGCTCTTACATAAGATATTGGAAGCATAAAGATATAGCTCTTACCAAGTTATTTATCAATGAGAAGAGTTTTTTAGTAAGACAATCCCAATAGAAATATCTGCAGGGAGCCGTAAACGCCATTACAAGATGGCGCTGGCTTCCTGGCAGCGTTGTGGTAACAACTCCTAATTAGGTAGTGCTTTGGCGCCAACCTGGATCTTACTACTGCACATGCGTGCCACATGACCTGTCCTGAGCCTATCCCGTGGCGTCCACCTGTGGTTAGCTACTTGCAGCCAATCAATAGGTGCCCCGTCTCCTTCCAGGCTTTATAAGCAGCCGTAGGTGCCTTGCTCCCCGCCTCTCGCCATCATCGTCCATCTGTTAATAAAAGGCTCTCCAATAAAGTGTGATACTGGAAGACTCCTCGTGATCGCGTGCTTTCTTCCTCCGCTGGCCGGAGGCGTTCGCCGCAAATATCAGCAAAGTTTATTATTTTTGGAGCTAGACAAGTTTATGCTAAACCACACAGAAAAACAAACACGCAAGATCAGACAAGACGCCAAAAAAGCGACATGGGAAACGAGGTACGCCAAGTATTAAAACACAACTCACAGCTCCTTGAATTAGAACAATGTGTCTCAGGCACACGAACACACAAACTGATCAGCAGGCCGGAACACAACCAGGGAGCCAACCCTGTGGACGAAGGACAGATGTGACATCTCCAGTCACTGGAGCAAAAATAGTTTTTCAATCAACAGTGAAAATGACCAGATAGTCATTTGGAAAAAGATAAAATTAGATCTCTGTGTTATGCCATACATGAGAACAAATTCCCAATGAATCAGGGATCTAAGATCAGAAAAGAAAGTTGGCTGAAACTTTCTTTAACCTGGATTTAAGTGAAAGTACCAAGTAACCTTGAACACAGTATTCAGGATATGTGTCTTAATGTCAAAATGACTTCCTAATCTAGGAGTGGTGGTGCACATGTCTCATGCCAGCACTCTGGAGACTGAAGCAGTAAGACTGCCATGAATCCAGGCCAGTCTGAGTTATATGATGAGAGCCTGTCTCAAAATGTTCTTTTAATTTAATTTATTTTTCTTTTTATGTGTATGAGTGTTTTGTCTGCATGTATGTAAGTGTACTGGTCTTCCAGAAGATCTGGGTTTAGTTCCCAACACTCACATGGCAGCTTACAAACATTTAAAACTCCAGTTCCAAAAGATTTGGGTCTCTTCTGTCCTTTGAGGGTACCAGGCACCCATAGTGGTGCACATATATACATGCAGATAAAGACAATGGTACACATAAAATTTAAAATATATGTATGAAAATTAAAATGTAAACTTAGAACTAAAACACTCCAGGAACCATAAAAGAAGGGAAGAAATATACACAGCTGGGGAGATGGCTCAACAGGTAAAAGTACTTGCTATACAAGTGTGAGGACCTGAGTTCAAATCCCCAGAACCCAAGTAAAAAACTGGGCATGATCATGCAATCCTGTAACCCCAATGCTAGAACACAAGGAAGGTAGGAGGCGGAAGCAGGAGGATTGCTGAGGTGAGGCTTTTTGGCCACCAACTTAGCTCCAGGTTCAATGAGAGACCCTGACTCAAGAGGACACGGTGGAGAATGGTAGGATAAGACCCCTGATGTCCTCCTCTGACCTCTGAGTAAACACATGGGTGTGCAAATGCACACATACCCCCCCATAAACATAAAAACAAGTGAAAATGCATGTTATAAACAAATGAAAAGCTGGATATGATGGTGCACACCATTAAGTCCAGGACTCAGAAGGAAGAGGTAGATGGATCTCTACGTAGGGAGTTCCAGGCCAACCTGTGCTCCAGACCTTTTCTCAAAAACCCAAAACCCAAAGCAAAACAACTGACACAGTGGGTGAAAATACTGTGTGTTTATCATGGTTCAAGGGCTGGTCTTCCTCCAATGCAGCAGACTTTAAACATTGAAAGGGGGGCTGTTCTTGCAGAGGACCTGGATTTGATTCCCAGCACCCACATGGCAGCTAGCAACTATTTGTAACTCCAGTTCCAAGGGAGTATGACGCCCACTTCTGCTCTCCACAGGTACACTTACTTACACACATGCCAGCAATACACCCATACACATAAAATAAAAATAATAAAATATTCTTTAATAAAGTAAAAACATGGAAAAGGTATCCAGGTAAAACATGCCGTAATCCCTGAGGCTGGAGAGTAGAGTCTGTAACCAGACAAGGCAACACAGTGAAGTCTTCTCACTTTTTTTTTTTTTTTAATTTGAAGAAAAGAAGAAGGAAAATTTCTAAAAATTGGGAGGATGAGGGTACGTGAATGACGTGAGATGACAATTCACACAACATACAAATGGATCTTCAACTCACTGAGCATGAGAGAAATGCAAACCAAAACCTGCACTGAGATACATGGAAAGTAGGCAAAACATTCTGAGTGGTGAACAAATGCTAATCAAAACAGCCAAGTGATCACATAACAAGAGGTCAGACTACAGAGCCAGGACCAGGAAGGGACAAGAGTGACAAAAACAATAACCTAGTGGGGAGTGGTGGTGCACGTCTTCAATCCCAGCACTCAGGAGGCAGAGGCAGGCGGATCTCTGTAAGTTCAAGGCCAGCCTGGTTTACATAGTGAGTTCTAGGCCAACTGGGGCTACAGGAGACCATCCCAAAAAGACAAAACACCCACCACCAAACAAACACACCCCACCGATTCATCAGGAAGATACATCAATGTACCTCTATAAGGCACCCCAAAATAGGAGAAGCCATGTTCCTTACAACACAGTGGAGGCAGGAGGATCATCATCATGTGCTCAAAGTCAGAATGCCTTACAGAGTGAGGACAGTGAGTTCTAGGCCAGCCTGGGTTACATCCAGGGTGAGACTCTGAAGCAGGGACGGACAACTGAAAAGAAAAGTAGACATTCCCCTATTATATCTGGACACTTAAACACTCTTCTTTCAGCAGCTGGTGGAACAAGCAGGAAGTCAAGAGACATAGAAAATCCACAGAATGTCATCAGCCTGCAGTCCCAACACAGAATATGTTTAAAATGCACATAAAGTATTCAACAGGATCAGTCACATTTAAGGCCATAATATAACATAAACTTTAACAAAGTTACAAGGATTAAAATCACACAGAGTACATTAGTCCTTTAACCATTTAAATTGTATTTAAAACAAATAACAGAAAAATATCAGGGAAACCTGGATATTGGATTTTCTGAAAAAGTGAAAATTAAAAAGCTCACTTCTAATAATCTAGGAGCTAAAATATTAAAAATATCAGAAAACAAAGCTGAGTACAATGGCATATACCTGTAATCCCAGCACTTGGGAAGTGAAGGCAGGAAAATCTGAGTTCAAGATTATTCTTAGTTACATAGCAAGTTTGAGGTCAGCCTGGACTACGTGAGACCCTGTCTCAAAAATAGGGCACAGGAGAGATGGTTCTATGGTTAAGAGACCTGGATACTCTTTTAGAAGTCCTGGGTTTGCTTCCCAGCACTGACATGCAACTAACAACTGTATGTAATTCAAGTTCCAAGGGGATCCTATAGATGGCCTCTTCTGACCTCCACAGGCATTCCATGCATGTGGCACACTTACATGCAGTCAAAACACTCATGTATGTAAAATAAAAGTAAATGAAAGTAAAAACTAACAAAAACATACCAAAAAACATCAGGTATAGAAGCCCACATCTGTAATCCTAGCACTCACTGAGGACACTGAGGTAGGAAGATCTTAGGTTTGAACCCATCTCAGAGGAAGGGAGGGAAGGAGGGGGACGAAAGACCATCTCTGCCCCAATCTTTATTCTTCTCAGGAAAAATTTCTGTGCAAACACAAATGTCACCCGCAGAACTCTTTGAACTCCACAGTTCTTGTTCTAAGTAAAATAATATTTAGTTTGCTGTTTTTTCAAGACAGGGTCTCACTGTGTAGCCTACCTAGGCTCGTTGACCTTGAACTTTCAGAAATTTTCCTGCTTCAGACTCCAAGTATTCAATTTATGGGAGTACACCACCATGCCTGGATAGCAAAATAAGATCCCTAATCAGACTCTTTTATGTTACTTGAACATATGAAAAGCAGTTGGTTCTGTCACAAGTGGCTTAGCCATCTGGATTTGAGGCTCCCAAGCAGGTTAGCCCCTGCCAGCAAAAGTCCAGTGGGAAACAACAGATGCAGAAAACAGAGCACACTCTCATCATGGGCCAAAGGCTTTGCACAAAGTCTACATGAGTCAGTAACATATTTCTAGCAGTTAGGATTTGCTCTTCACTTGCCCTCAAGAGTTCAAATTGATGTGCCTGCCTTGAAGAACATAGCAAGCAAACTGCTCAGCCAGGGCCTGGATGTCAGGACATCTGCAGACACAGGGGTGAGGGTGAGGGAGAGGTATCACCAAGCCCAGAATGGTGGATCAGAGGGAGAAACAGGGCCAGAGCTCTGAGCACTCAGAAGGAAGAGGCTGAATGGGAGGAAATACCGGCAGGCAAGCACTCACACCCACAGTCTGGCCCCCATGCCTTCTTCGTGCCATCCTGGAGTCCTATCCTGTTTGTGGAGAAAGTATGCAGAGACAGGCCATCCAGGTAGCCAAAGAGAGAACAACTCTGAAGCTAGAATTTCTACGTTTGCTGCCACCAAGGCCCACAAAGTCTCCGGAACAAGTAAGAAAATTTAGAATGTGTTAACTTCTAGCCCTACTCTCTCTGTTCTTTACCTCTGCAACGTATCAAAACCCCAAGTAAAGTCAGGTGTGCTGGTACATAACTGTAATTTCAGCACTTGGGAAGGTAAGGCAGCCTGGGCTACCTAGGAAGACTGTCTAAGAAGGAAAAGGATGAACATAGGGAGCAGGAGGAGGAAGAAAGAGATGGGGAGAGAGGACAGGGGGAAGGAAGAACCAAAAAGGTACATATACATATATATATATGTAAAATCAACTGAGCCACATCCCCAGGCAAATATTTTTATTTTGATTTTATAATTATGAGAACATTGCTTCTTTTTTCTTTTTTTTGGTCTTTTTGGAACACAGTCTCCATACAGTCCCAACTGGCCTAGAACTCACTATGTAGACCAGGCTGGCCTTGAACTCACAGAGATCCTCCTGCCTCTGCCTCCTGAGTGCTGGGATTAAAGGCAGGCACCACCACGCCTAGAACAATGCTTCTTATAAATAATATATAGTACAAAAGACAGAATCTAGAATCATTTCAGAAATTGTTGGAAATTCTGTCCTAATCCCAAGCCAAAGTTCATTTAATGATCTCTTATGAAACTCAAGCAACTCAAACAGCAATTTTAAAAATAGAACATTCTGAGACTAGAGAGATGGCTCAGCAATTAAGAGCATTTGATTCTCTTGCAGAGGACCTGGGTTTGGTTTCCAGCACCTACACAGCAGCTAACAACTGTCCATAATTCCAGTTCCAATTATGCAGACATAACACTTATACACATAAAATAAAAATAAGTAAAAATTTAAAGACTAGAAAATTCTAACATTCAAATATACAGCAGTTTGATAATTGCATACCGGTCTAGTTTGGTTTCTGTTGCTGTGATAACTATCAGACCAAAAGCAACTTGGAGAGGACAGGGTTTATTTCATCTTATAGGTCATAGTCCATCACTGAGGGAAGCAAGGCAGGAACTCAGGACAGGAGCTTGAAGCAGAAACCATGGAAGAACACCGCTTACTGGCTTCCTTTTCTTGCTTGCTCAATTTGCTTTCTTATACAGCCAGGCCCACCTACCTAGGGAGTGGACTGGACCCTTCTACATCAATTAGCAATTAAGAAGATGAC
Source organism: Eospalax fontanierii (assembly GCA_035773235.1). Taxonomy (NCBI): domain Eukaryota; kingdom Metazoa; phylum Chordata; class Mammalia; order Rodentia; family Spalacidae; genus Eospalax; species Eospalax fontanierii. The sequence continues at coordinate 503,904 of CM069524.1, read as the reverse complement.
CCACAGATATGGCCACAGGCCAAATTGATCAAGGCGAGTCTTCATTTGGGGTTTCCACTTCCTGGGTGACTCTGGGTTTGTGTCAAGTTGACAGCAGAAGCTAACTATGACATTTGCTGAGTAATGACAGCAAAGTATTAAAAGTCTTTCTCTTTGGCAAGTAAACCATTATGTGTCTATAAAATCAGAAAACTGTGTGTGTGTGTGTGTGTGTGTGTGTGTGTGTGTGTGTGTGTGTGTGTAGTGTTTCAGGCAATGTTTGTTGGCATGTGTAGCCTGTTGGTCTGTACAGTGCAAGGTGCACATATTGTGTGACATTCATAGACACTGAGATCACCAACTCCATAAGGTTCTTCATGGAGGGAAGGACTGACATTTGCCTCCTCTTCATAAATCACTGTGGAAAACAGGCATTTTCTAGGTAGATAGCTGGACCTCAAGTGGTAGAGGCTGTGCCCAGTTCCACAAGCAAAGAAGCCACAGTTAACAACAATCACAGATAGATCCATTGTGATCTTTTTGGGACTCACTGTTCCCGAGGGAGCCTCTGATCCTTAAAGGAAATGCAGAAGTTTTGACATGTCTATCTTTCAAGCAGCCCCTCCTCAGTTTCAGTGTCTTCAGAAGGATGGCTATAGAATATTCCATACCCAGAGGACTCTGAAGATTTATTTTGATTACGTCTAACTGAGTTGAGTTTTCAATAATCCTTGTGGCCTGGATGTGATCTTGAGTCACCAGGTCAGGTTTGGTGGGAACACAGACACCAGAACTACGTAGAGCTCAGACCTCAACTATCAAGGGGACTTACATGTCTGAAGATTTACAACTTATGTACCAGCTTTTCTTACTCGTCTCATCAATGATGTCATCGTTCCTTTTAGTGTACTGTGGGAATGACCAAAAACGACATCTAAAAGCACAGGGTCAGGAAACAAAATATTAAGAAGATAAAGACAGGAAATAAAGAAAATGGGGAGACAGAGAAAACAAGTCAAATAAAAATTTTATTGGTCATAAACAAATGATGACTTACAAAGCTCCTTCCTTTTCAAGGGAGGAAATAGAAATGTAATCACTGAACTCAGGTCCATGGTTTGGTTCTTCTGCTGATGAATAAGATATGAAAAGCAGGGCATGGGATCTACAAATGGACATTTGCTACTGAGTGTGGGTTAATTGCCTTGACTGCTCCTTGGATATGAATTAACCTCAGAATAAACATTTCTGAGAGACTTTGCTTTTTAAAATAAGTTATTAGTTTCCATATAGAATGCAGAAAATACTGCATAAAATTGAAAGAAACAAAGATGAAAGCAGCGAAGACATTAATGTAAATTCTGGCTTCTAACAAAACCACTATGTATTTTATGTAAAGCAGGCTTTCTCTTACTGGCTCTGCTTACATTCCTACTGTTTGCTCTTATTTTTATTTAGTCTGAGTTATATAGCTCCTGTTGTCTCTGTGCATGTCTTGAAACTGAGGCATAAAATAATCATCATAACGTTATACATGACAAATAGCACAAAGCACAAATTCCTATCCTAACCTTGAAGATCAGAGGTACAGGTCTCTGCATCTCTATGCAGAGCCAAGGTAGTTAGGACTAACTGTATCCACTCCAGCAACCGCCTCCAGTTGAAAAAGCCATTGATTCAATACTCTATGATAAGAAATTCCTGGATGTGGGTGATGGGAAAAATGCCAAAACGCAAATTTTGAGATCTAGGTCCCAGCCTAGAGTTATGACTTATCTAGACCAATTTGCAGAGCACAAACACTTTCTATGGGACTTTGGACTTTGATAGACAAATGTCTACCTTTCAGCTCTAGATGGCTGATACTCTAATCTCTAACTTCATTCATTTGATAATCATTAAAGGGGAAAACTTTTATCTGGGAAGATTGAGGGGACACAAAAAAAGTGCAGTGGGGTGTAGGTATGATCAAAGTACATTGCATATTTGTACAAACATGTCATAATGAAACCCATTATTTTTACAATTAATGAAAAATAAGGCTGGGGTAATAGCTCAGTCAGTTGACTGCAAACATGAGGACCCACAGAAAAAGGCCAGCATGGTGACATGCACTTTTTATTCCAGCCCAGTGGGCAGAGACAGCAGGATCCCTAGCGCTCACTGTCATACAGCCTACTGTATTTGGTGAGCTCTGGGCCAATGAGAGATCCTGTATCAAAAAGCAAGGAAGGGAGCTGGAGAGATGGCTTGGGGGTTAAGAGCACTTGCTGCTCTTGCAAAGGACCTGGACTCTATTCCTAGAACCCACATGATGGTAACAGCCATTTGTAACTCCAGTTCCAAGGGACCCGATGTCTTTTTTTGGCCTCCACAAACACTAGGCAGGCACATAGTACACACATATATATGCAAGTGAAACACTTATACACATGAAATAAAAAATAAAATAAATCCTTTAAAAACAAAACAAAGTAGACAGTGACTGAGGAAAGGCATGAGGTTCCTCTGGCCTCCATGTACACATGCACCAACATGTACCCACAATAATAGACACATACATATACACACATACGTACATATACATAAATAATTTAAGCAAGATGTGGTAGCACACATCTGTAATCTTAGCACCTGAAAGATGAAGGCAGAAAGATCAGAAGTTCAAGGCCAGCCCAGCATACACAACAAGTCTGAGATAAGCCTATATGAGACCCCTATCTCAAAATCAGAAATAAACAAAATCTTTAAAGTTTACCTTAGTGTTAATAGTTAACCGTAACTTTAAATATCATCACTGTGGCTAGTTCAGGGTAGCTCATGCCTCTAATCCCAGTGTTTAGGAGGTAAAGGCAGGAGGATCAGGAGTTCAAGATTATCATCAGCTATATAGCAAGATTAGGACCCGACTGGGCTACATGAAAATCTGTCGCAAACAAACACCTTTATTCAGTGTCATAGTTCTCAACCAACCCAAAATCGATTATTAATGTGAAGCAATGATGAGACTTCAGTATTCTAGTCAAGTACTGACTTCTTCAACATCCACTAACTCTCTTCTTTTTCTACACTGTAAACCAACTGGTCCTGCCTGAGGACCAAACAGAACTCTGAGGTGCTTTCATGTTCTGGAAACCCACAGTATGGCAGATGAAAGAGGCTGATCAAATACCTACTGTGTAGCAGGAAGACCACAATGGATGGTCACCTACTGTGTGAAGGGAAGACCACAGGGGATAGTCATCAGCTATATAGCAGAACCCAAGTAAGGCGCATACGGTTTGGGGCCTCTACTGAACACGTGCTGCCAGGCTGTATATAAATCTGCCTTTGTCAGAAGATTTTGTGAGAGCTTGGGACGTCACGGGAGATCATCATGGATAGCTTACCCAACAACTTTTTTGTCATATAATGCCCAGTGGCTGTTTGGTTTCTGGTGTTTCCTCTTGAACGTCTACATCCACAAACACTATAAAAACTGATTTTTTAATTACCAGAAAATAAAAACCGAACAAAGGACAGAGAGCAACACCCACCATACAAGAAACCAAAACTTGCTCCCAGGTAGGTTTTTTTCCCTTCAGCATCTAAACTTTTAATAAGGTGAAATGTATTTGTTTACCTTTGAGACAATCTCATTGTGTGGCTCTACCTGGCTTGGAACTGGTTATGTAGACCAGACCAGCCTCAAACTCACAAAAACCCATCCGCCTCTGTCTCCCAAATATACCACTGTGACTGCCTAATATGAATTTTTAAAAACAAGCATCTGGAGCAGTGTGGTAGATGAAAGTGAGAGAGCAGAGCAATTTCACAGAAACCTGGACCTACCTGAGAAGAGTGAGGAATTGCTTCTGTTAGATTGGCCTGGGGACCTATTTGGTTTTGTTGTTGCTGCTGTTGTTTTGGTCTTTTTAAGACAAGATCTCCCTGTGGTCCCAGCTGGCCTGGAACTTACTATGTAGATCAGGCTAGCCTTGATCTTACAGAGATCCACCTGCCTATGCTGGGACTAAAGTCGGGTGCCACCATGTCTGACTAATATGAGGCGTTTTCTTGATGTGGGAGGGCCCAGCCTACTATGGACTGCTGTCAACCCTACACAGGTAGGCTGGTTTGTGTAAGATCAGGGGAAGCCAGGGAGTAAGCAACGTTCTTCCATGGTCTCTGCTTTACTTCCTGACTCCAGATTTCTGCTGGGAATTCATGTCTTGACTTCTCTCAATGATGGATTGTGAGCTGTAAGCCAAATAAACCCTTTCCTCCCCAGGTTGGTTTTGGCCATGATGTTTATCACATCAACAGAAAGCAAACTAGGATACTCCCATTTTGCATTTCATAGTCTCCCAAAGATGTGTGGTCCTTAAAAGTTGTGTGCCACAAAGGGCTGGAGAGATGGTTCAGTGGTTAAAGAGCACCAACTGTTCTTGTAGAGGACCAGAGTTTGAATCCCAGCACTCACGTGGTGGCTAACTCCAGTTCCAAGGGATCTGTCACCCTCTTCTGACCTCCGTAGGCATGGCGCACTTACATACACATAAAATATACACATAAAATAAAAATAATAAACCTGCTACTGCCACAACTACCTGTGGAGGGCAGAGTCCAGGCCCCGGATAGGTTCTTCATCTGGGACTGAGGAGAGAATGGAGCAATAAAGTAGGAGGGATTCAGGCAGGACATCATAGCCACAAAGAATTATAAGTAGAGTCAGAATATCCCTGATCCCAGCACTCAGGGATATGAAGCAGGAGGATCTTGAGAGGATCTGACACAAAGAGGCCTTGACTCAAAAAAAAAAGTTTAATCCTTAATAATTATTTTTAAAACATACTCATTTCATTGAGACACACATAGTTCTCCTCCAAGTGTCTAGGGCTTCATTCTTCTTGTCCCCAGATGCAGTGCTCACCTACTTCCAGGAACTGAATTTAAAGCATCTTGATCACCATGTGGTCCAACTGTCACATCCTTTTAGATAGTGCTTTGCAACCCAATCACTATAGCTTATGTCATAATTATACCTAAACTATTTATGGTTTAAAGCAACCCCAGACTGTTTGAAGGTCTCCTGCGATCCAACGGACTTTGTGATCACTGGCTTGTGCTTACTGAACTTCACTCTAATCATGCCAAGTATCATAAACTCTGGGTGAGACTTACGCCATGGTCCTTCAACCTTTGTGTTGACTTTGCTAACGTTTGGGTGGTTTCCTCAGAGGGAAGCACAGCAGAAACTGGATTTATAGCTCTGCTACGAGGCCGAATCTTACCAGCTACTGTTCCTGACAACTGAGGACTAAATGGGAAAAAGTATGATTTGTTAAATTTATACCCATACAAAGACCTGTGCAAGATGTTAACAGCAGCTCTACTCATGGCCAGACCTGAGAAGTAACCAAAATACTCTTTAAGAGGTAAATGGATAAATAAACTGTGGTCCTTCTAGACAGTGGAATATTCCTCAGGGCTGAAATAAAATGAGTTATGGAGCCATCAGGACTTTAAGTGGATGTTGAAAGAAGCCAGCCTGAGAGGGCCACAGACACTACAATCCCAACTCTATGACATTCTAGAACAGTGGTTGCTAGGAGCAGGGTTGGGAAGGTGGGGGAGAGTTGAGCAGGAGCAGGTGATTACAGATGACCACAAAGGACTCGGGGCAGTAAACCTACTCTACGCCAGTCTACATCATGATGACAATGATAATCTACATCTGTGAAAAGCCAGATGAAGTTCAATACCAAGAGTGACTCCTCCTCACTGTGAACTGTGGACTCCGAGAACTGACAAGGAGTCAATGCAGGTTGGTAACTGTCAAAAATGAGTGACTCTGGTGTAAACGGTGTGGAAAGGGAGTGGAAGAGGGGACAAGTGTGAGATCTCTGTACCTGTTGTTCAGGAACCTAAAGAGACTGTAATAAAGTCAGTTTTAAAACTTTACAGCCTAAAAAACTTAGAGCTTAGATTCTCACAGTTAATTAAGCTTCCTTTCACAAACGTTTTATATAACTGATGTAAGTCAGATCTCCTACAATTAAAAAATTATTTATTCATTTTTTATGTGTATGTGTGTGAGTGTATCACGTTCAGGCCCAAGAGGGCTAGAAGAAGGCATAAGATCCCCTGGAACTGGAGTTAAAGGTGGTTATGAACTGTCATGTGGGTGCTGAGAACTGAACCCAGGTCCTCTGCAATAGCAGTAAGCACTCTTAATAGCTAAGCCATGTCCTCAGTTCCAAGTTCTCTATAATTTGGGGGGCATTCCTTCATTATAAGATTAAAAGCATACAACACAGTATCATTTTTCCATTAAATACTATGAGGGGTTTGGTATGGGGCACACATCTTAATCCCAACATTCAGCATGCAGAGGCAGGCAGATCTCTGAGTTCAAGGTCAGCCTGGTCTACGTAGCAGGTTTCAGTTCAGTCAGGGTTACATATATTACTCATATAATAAATAAATATATGTATAGTATGTGATATGGTCTTCTAAAAATATCTTTTTAAAAATTATTTTCTTTATTATTTTCATTTTATGTGTATGAGTATATTGCCTGCATGTATGTAAGTGTACCTGTGTTGTACAATGCCTTCAGAAATCAGAAGAGGGAATTGAATTCCTGGGACTGGAGTTACAAATGGTTGTTAGCTGCATGTAGGTGCTGTGAACTTAACCCAGGTCCTATGCAAGAGCAGTTAGTGCTTTTAATCACTGAGTCATTTCTCCAGCTCTCTTTTAAAAGCGATCTTTAAGAGCTGGACATGATAGCACATGCCTATAATCCTAGCACTTGGGCAGCTGAGGCAGGAGGACCAAGAGTTTTAGGCCAGCCTAGGCCATACAGCAAAAACCCATTTCAAAAAAACAAAATGAGAACAACAAGAAGCCCTTCTACCAAAAAAAAAAAATCATGATATGAAACTGAGCCAGACGTGGTGGCTCATGTCTATGTTCCCAGCACCAAGGAGACTGAGGCAGAAAGCTTACTGTGAGTTCAAGGCCATCCTAGTCTGCATAGTGAGATAGTGAGCTCCAGGCCATTCTTAGATACAGTGTGAGACCCTCCCTCAAAAAAACCAAATTAGTCAATTAATTAGTTAATTTAGCATCCTGAAAACCCACTGAACAAAGAAAATTCCAGTAAATAGTGCAGAAATGAGAAGTATGGCTTTTGTATGCTTAGCAAATATTTTCAGTGCTGTCTGGAGAAAGGATACATTGTTCCTGCTCTCCATCCCGACTCCCGCCCTCTTTAGGTGACTTTTCTGTTGAAAACCAGGAAAGTGGCTGAAGTCATTGGACACGTCTCCCTACTAAGCTGACAATCCAGCTGATGTGCAGAATCAGGGCAGAGAATGCACCTGTGCTGGTGACTAGGGAAGCAGCAAATGAGCTCTTTGGACAGTTAACAGAAGGAAATGTCAATCTCAGGATCTTCATATGTTTTGTAAATAATGGGCATCAGTGCAGGAAGCCAGGCTCAGGGGATTCAATTCATGAGCCAGGTCAGCACCGCTGGTCATCAGGAAGATATAGAGGGAAGAGAGGATTTACAGTTCTATAATTCTGAATGTCTCCCCCTGCTTCCATGACAGTAGGCAGCCAGGGAGAAGGTGGAAGAAGAATTAAAGTCTAGAGTCCAATGCTAAGGAGGCTTTGCAGCCCAAATGTCCTAGCAAGCTGCTCTGAGGCTCTAGGAACTGTCTGCATTTCTTAGCCCACATACTGCTGGCTCATGAAGCTCTTCTTTTAGGAAAGAGATGGTTGAAGGATTAAGGAGAATCTGTCACATTACAGAGAAAAACTGTAGTTTGACAATGGCCCTGTTCTCAGAAGCCACAAGAGGCCTGACATGAGAGCAGAATATGAGCCAGGGTTTGTTGCAGTTTTAGTACCAGAAGCCCAGTCACATCAGCTTAAATTCACTGAATTATCAACAAGGCACCATTCTGAACACTTGGGGTCAGTCAGGTGATGAACAGTAAACAAATGAAATTCCCTCTCTAGTACATCATACATCATGTGAGCTAGCGGCAGACAACATTTAATTATTAGAATGGGAGTAAAGAAAAGAGAGGGAGGGAGGGAGGGAGGGAAGAATGAAGGGAGGGAGGGAAGGAGGAAATTAAAGGATTGTGTTGGAAAGCTATGCATTTTCACAGAAATCAGAACAAGGGAAGAGCAGGCAGCCACTCTGAAATGAAGGAGGAATCGACGGCTCTGTTGCCCTCATCCTAAGCTCTTTGTTGCTGTTGTTTTTATACTAAACTTTGGCTCATTCAAATAGAAATAACTTACCAGTACTCTTTTATTAACCAGCTCACTTATATTGCTTATCATTAGAATGCCTTTGCCTTGCTGATAGTGATTATCAAGACTTTAAAAGAAATTTGGTGGAGCATGCCTTTAACCCTAGCACTCAGGAGGCAGAGGCGGGTGGTTCTCTGTGAGATCAAGGCCACCCTGATCTATACAGTAAGTCCCAGGCCAGCTGGAGTTGCAAGGAGATCCCCATCTCAAAAAAAAAAAAAAAAAGAAGAAAGGAAAGAAAGAAAGAAAGAAAGAAAGAAAAAGAAAGAAAGGCGCCCATGAAGTATATGTTGCAAAGGAGTGGGCTCTGAGCACCTGTATAGTTATAGACGTTGGCTGTCATTGTACCCACAGGGACACCCCCATGCTAGAGCCTGTTGTGAGGCTGGGCTGTTCTTTTATTCCTTCCTGAACAACTGGATATAAACTGAGATAGAAACCTAAGGTGCCTGGTATGCAGGCATCTTCTGTGGAGATGGGATCACCCTCTGGCTTATTAGTATGCCCATCAACATAGAAACTCTCTACATCTCACTGTTTAGGGTTTTGTGAAGCTCCATTGCAGAGGCATGAATGATTATATCATTGGCCATTGGCCAGTAACCCTCTAATTATATGGTTGGTTTCTCCAGCAATCGAGCCCCATCTGAAGCTACCTAAGAGGTCACCATGAGTCACTGGATCAACACAGAACCCGGTATAGTTGAAAGAGACTTGTAATAATCAACCACAGGCTATCATTCAGGAAATTCCAAACGTATAGGAAGTTCTGAACCAAGAAACCAGGGTAAGTACCAAATATTTACTTTTTTATTATCTGACAGTATCATAGTTATGGTTTAATAGCTACTATTTTTTTAATGATACAGTAAAGTGAAGGTGAATAAAGAGAAACTTATAACTTTAATTGTTTTATTGAAAATAGTATCCTTGGGACATGGTAATGTACACACCTTTAATCCCAGCAGTTGGGAAGCAGAGGCTGTCAGATATCTATGAGTTCAAGGTCAACCTAGTCTACATAGTAAATTCTAAGACAGGCATGGTTGCAAACACCTTTAATCCTAGCTCTTGGAAGGCAGAGGCAGGCAGATCTCTTTGAGACTGAGGCCATAACGAGTTCAAGGCCACAGAGAGACCTTGTCTCAAAAAGGGAAAAAAAAAATCAGATACTGATCTGAACCAAGAGTTCTCAAAAGAAGAAATAAAAATAGCTAAAAAAAATATTTAAAAGTGTTCAACATGCTTTGTAATCAGGGCAATAAAAATTAAAACTACTTTGAGATTTCATCTTATCCCAGCCAGAAGAGCTAAGACCAAAAATACACCTGACAATAAATAGTGTCATTAACTGCTAGTGTCCATTAACTGTTACTGGAACTGAAAACTGATCCAATCATAATGATGCTTGGATAATTGTCAAAAATCTAAAAATAGCTCCACTATATGACTTGCCCCCCAAAAGCAGAGTGGGACAAAGCCAGGCTTGCTCACCTACACCTATAAATGCAACACTTAGGAGGTAGAGGCCAGAGGGTCAGGAGTTCAAGACCAGTACTGACTACATGAGACCCATGTCTCAAAAAAGGAGGGAGAAGGAATGCAGTGTTTCTAAGCCACATTACAGTTGTACCTGAATAAAGAAACAGCCTGTCTCTTAGCATTGTTTTTTTCAAAATATTTTATTTTGTGTGTATGAGTATAATGTCTGTATGTAGGTGGGTGCACCTGTATCAAAAGAGGGCATTAGATCCCCTGGAGTTACAGATGGTCCTTGGCCATCATGGAGGTGCTGGGAATCTACCTCTAGTCTCTGCAAGAGCAGCCAGTGCTCTTAACCACTGAGCCATCTCTCCAGCCCCAATATTAAATTTCAATTGCCAAGAGTGGGTCAGAACTCTGAGAGTTTGTTCCTTTGGATATCTCACAGAACTGTGCCCCCAAGCCAGGCCTCACCCATGTTTTTATTCAAAACGGTTTCTCCAGCATCACCTGGGCATCCAAAATCTTGGATTGACCCGTATCAGAGAATCTTGCCCTTTGATCCCTAGGCCTAAAATATCTCATACTTATACTATCAAGCTTTCTTCTAAATACAAATATGAATGTGCTGCTTTCAGTGCTTTGATTGGCTAATTTAAGCACCCACCATCATTCACTACCTTGGGTGGAGGACAAAGTAGGGTCCTGAAGGATCCAGGTCAGGTGCCCAGGTCACAAGTGCACATAGCCCAGTGAGCTTGTTTGCATTATAAACGGTAGGTTTTTGGTGCAAGGCCGAATAAAAGTCAGTCCAGAGTCGTTCCTACAAAGGAGGACAATTTCTCAGAATGTAGACAAACTCGGAGGGAACTGTGAGGTACAGGCCAAATCTGAAGCCTGGGATCAGAACAAGGAGAGGAGCAGATCTAGAGTAAAAGGTCATCAGTGAGCAGGACTTCCCACTGTCCTGCCTCCTGGCCTGGACTTGTGTAGGTTTAAAACTCAGTGTTCTGAGCCAGTGTGGTGGTGTTTGCCTGTCATCCCAGCACTCAGTAGATGGAGACAGGAGGATTGAAACTTTAAGGCCTGCCTTGCTACATATCAAGATCAAAGCTGAATTGAGTAACTTATCAAGATTCTGTCTCAAAATAAAAAATAAGAAAACTTCTGGGAATACAGCTCAGTGGCAGAGTACTTGCTTAGTTCCCAAAGGCTATAGGCTCAGTGTCCAGTATAGTTAAAAAAGAAAAAAGAGCAAACTGAAGGAGAATAGGAGTTCCGAACTAGGCAAACGGTTAGGGGAAGAGGCCCTCAGACAGGAGAGGAAGTTCCAGATGGCAGAGGAGGCTCCAGAATAGATTCAGCTGTGTTCCAGTTACTCTCATTTGGGGCTGGAGAGATAGCTCACCCCTTAAGACTACTGACTGCTTTTGCAAAGGACCCAGGTTCAATTCCCAGCACCTATATGGTGGCTAACAACCATCCCCATCTCCAGTTCCATGGGATCTGATGCCCCCTCTTTTGACCCCTGAGGACCTTGCACGACACAGTGTGCTGCACTTACATACACACAGGCAATACATTCATACACACAAAATAAAAACAATAAATAAAATATATTTTTTAAATGGCCTACTTCTGGGTTCTTGTCCAAAGGAGTTGGCCCTTTGGGTAGGCTTCTCTCCCCATGAGCCTCTTTTGGAGGGAATTTCAAATTTTTGAATACGCTTGTCCTACACAATCAATTTTCTGCTTTCATATGAATGAACCAACCAAGAACATGTCTCCTAGCCTGTCCAATCCTTAAGGGATATAGAGAAGCCCAGTCCCGTCCACCTTCTACCCTATAGAATATGAAAGCCAGCTCCAGAGGTCGGGGGGTTGGCCTGTGCTCCAGTTCCAGTTCCAGACCCTCTCCCTATTTGGGGAATCTGTCTCTTTGTTGTGTGGAGGGTTGCTTGAGCTTGCATAGACCTTGGCTGTGTGCCGTGACTGCAAACTTCTTGTAATTTTTTACCTGGAGAAGAAAAGGACCTGAGAAAAGACCCCAGCCAGCTTCAAAATGGAATCAGAAAAAAAAAAAAAAAACAAGAGGCAACAACGTAAAGGAAGGAAGCAGAGAAAGTGAGGTGGGGGTTGTGGCCATTAATTTTGTCACTTTCATGTGCCAAGGGAAGCCAGACAGCTGGTGAGACATGACTTCCGGTGTCTCTGGAGGGGATCTTGAGTTGGAGGGCTGAGTGAGGAACCTTGCTGTAACTGACGTGAGTGGTGCCCTGTCCCTGGGGCCCAGATGGAAGGCAGAGGAAGGAAGAAAGGTGAATGTTCACACTTCTGGCCCTAAGACCTTTCCTGCCTGCAGACACCGGAACTCAGATTCTAGGCCCTTAGATTCTGGGGCCTCACACTCTGGGCTTGTGCCAGTGGCCTGTACTCTCCATTCCCCAGTTCTCTTGTCCTTGATCTTGTACAGAGAGTGACAGCACTGGTTCCTCCATTCTCAGGTCTCCAGATGTGGACTGACTCACACAGCATGGCTTTATTTTCTCCAGCTTACTGATGGTCAATAGGACCTTCCCTCAGGCTCCATGATGCCATGAGTCAATTCTCGTTTCCATTTGATCTCTCTCTCTCTTTCTCTCTTTCACACACACACGCACGCACGCACGCACGCACGCACGCACGCACACACACACACACACACACGAGTCTTCTCTTTCTCTGGGGAGCTATAATGCGGTGAGGAAAAGGCCTAATCATACAGATCTGCTTTCTTTAGCACTGGATACAGCAGCCCCCACTTATCCCTTCACTCCCTTCCCACAGCCTAGTGATGTAGAACCCCAAGGTAGGAGGGCCTCCCTGGGAGCTGACACATCTTTCTCTGTGGTGTGACCAGACTCAGACTTCAGGAAATAGGAGAGTCTTGCAAGCTCCTGCAGAGTGCCCAGGGCCTTTACAAGCTGGTTAGAAGTCTGACTACAGTCTGTTTTGAAAGTCCTGGCTCAGAGAAAGTTCCAGGGTTCCCCAAAGGAACACTGATTTGAAGATCATTATGTTTGATGGTAAGTGACATAATATAGGAAAAACCACTTTACCAAAGTAAAGTACTTCAGAGACACAAGGCCGAAGCAAGGAGGGTTACTGCCGCAGCTGTCTGTAAAGAAAGCATTAGTAACACTTCTCACTTCCATGACCAAAATCCTTAAGAAGCAATTTAAGAATGGGTTGAGGGTATGATCCATTGTGGCAAGGAAGACAGACTGGGGCCTGCACCCCCTTCCCTGCTCCCCACCTACGCACAACGGGGTGCAGCAGGGAGCAGGAAAGAGAATGCAGGCACTAGCTCCTTTCTCTTTATTCCTTTTTAGTTATATCTTGGTTTTAGTTTTCGAGACAGGGTCTCTCTGTAGCCTCAGCTGGCCTAGAACTTGCTATGTAGACCAGGCTAGCCTCTCTCATAGAGCTCTGCCTGTGCCTGTCTTCAGAGCGCTGGGATTAAAGGCATGTACCACTAGGCTCAGCTCAAATTTTTTTATTCTAAAATTTTAAATTTATTTCTCTGTGTGTGTGCGTGTGTGTCTGTCCATCTGTGTGCATGCACCCATGTGCCACAGTGCATATGTGGAGATCAGATAACTTGTAAGAGTCACTTCTTCCACCATGTGGGTCTCAGATTTTCAGGCCCAAGCAAGCCTTTACCAACTGAGCTGTCTTGCTGGCTCTTTTCTCCTTTCTTATTCAGTCTGTCATCTCGGTCACACCCAGGTGGGTGGAAACTCCCTCACAGATATACCCACAGCAGTCACTCACTAATGATCTAGGCATTTCTTTTACTTGGTTTTTGCTTTTTTGAGACAGGATCTCCTGTGCCCAGGCTGACCTCGAACTTACTGTGAAGTCAAGGATGATCTTGAACTCCAGATCTTCCTGCCTCCACCTCTAAGTGCTGAAATAGCCTTGCATCATCATCCCAATGGCTATTTCAGGCATTTCTTAATTTACTTAGGATTAATCATCATAGGGGTCAACTATTCATATGCACAAGTACACACACATGCGCACACACACACACACACACACACACACACCTCAAAGAGCCCATAAGAAGTGCACATGAGCATCCCTCCATCTAGGAACAGGCTCACCCCATGAGTTGTGTGTTTACCTGTGTGTACTGGGGGCTGCAGTGAAGCATGACAACTTGAGAACGCTCATATTCTGGCTTCCCAACATTCCCATGTCTAGAATTACCTGAAGATTTCTCCAACCCATGGAATCTGATTTCTGAGGTACAAGGCAGGTGTCCCAAATCTGTAATTCTATGAATTTCATGGGAAACATTGACCCCCACATTTTGGCCCACTATCATGATTAGTGCCACAAGCAGCGACAGGGCCAGGACAAACTGGGCCTGGAGATGGGGTTTACCCAGTTGGACCACTGCCCCATCACTTTTGCCTCTCTACACCTTGATTTCCTGGCCTATACAACAGGGCTGGTGATAGTGATACTTAGTTTAAAGAAGATGAGGGCTAAGAATGTAATTCAGTTGGTAGAGTGCTTGGTGGCCTGCCCTAAACCTTGGGTTTGGTAAACCAGCCATGGTGGCATGCACATAGTTGTAGAGGCAGGAAGATCAGAAGTTCAAAGTCATCCTCAGCTACATGGTGAGGCCAGCCTTGGGTAGATGAGAACCTGTTTAAATATGCAGAGTGTTCAGGCCATACCCGGGAAAAGACAAGCACTTTCCATGTTCCTTAGACAGCCTGGAGACTGGGGCTGTTGGTCATTCTGAGCTCAGTTCAGAGCAATCAGTTTTTTTACTTGTTCAGTGACAAAAAAAAAAAATAATAAAAAAAAAATAAAATAAATAAATAAATCATAAGACCTAATTTGGCAGAAGGAGTTGGGGTGCTGGGGGTGGTTCCTGGAAATTAAACATGCTTCTACAGAGTATCAATGAACATTCATCCATAGCTCACCGGTTTCTAATGATCTTGATGGTGACTTGGGGAGACATTTGGCACATGAGTTAGTGCTGCCCCCTCCTGGGTTGTCTAGCTCATAACTGACAATTCTGTCCATCCGATCTGATATTCTTCAACAAGCCTGTCTTCTCTGAGCTGCTTTAACTCAGCACCCAAAGAGCAAAGGAGCCACTTGGGAGGTTATTCTTACAAAGAAATTGACTCTTTGGATTACTGTTCTCAATATCTGACAACTGGTGAAACTATGTAGTTTCTGTTTCACTGTGCTTGGCAGGTTTTGCCTGTGCATTTCCTTAGGGTGTCCGCTGTGTATGCGAAGTCCCTCCAAGCAATCCCCAACCCCTCTCATCTCTGCAGAGTCAGCAGTAATAACCAACTTTCATTTCCGATTTTAGCAACCAGAGTTTTCTTCCTCCTTCCTTCTCATCGCGACCAACCTGGCTAAAAGCTAAGCAATTTCTATTTAACAATAAGCTTTTAAAAAGCTCCTTTGACTTTTTCTCTTGTTTCTATTTTATTTAG
Organism: Eospalax fontanierii; assembly: GCA_035773235.1. NCBI lineage: Eukaryota > Metazoa > Chordata > Mammalia > Rodentia > Spalacidae > Eospalax > Eospalax fontanierii. The sequence goes on along the minus strand of CM069524.1, from coordinate 488,614 downwards.
ACCTACCCTAAAATTTATTATTTCTTTCCTTCTGCTGGCTTTCTGTTTAATTTTTGCTTATTTTTCTGGGTCCTTAAGTTATAGAATTAATTTGTGAATTTGAAATATTTCCTGATTTTTAATGTGAACAGTTCAGGATATGAAGTTCTATTTTTACTGTATCCCATAAGTTTGTGTATACATGGGTACATTTTGAGGTTTTTGAGTCATCTCTAAATATTTTGTGGTTTCTTCTTTGATCTTTCCATTGTTTGGAGAGGGTATTTGTTTGTTTGTTCGTTTTTGCCATTTAAAAGACAGGGTGTCCTTGGGTAGCTCAAGCTGCCCTTGAACTTACAATCCTTTCAATTTTGCCTCCTGATTGATGTGATTGCAGGTGTAGATATACTGATTGCTTAAGATGTCTTGCTAAGCATGGTGGCACTATAGTCCCAGCACTCAGGAGGTTGAGTCAGGAAGATTGTGAGTTCAAGATCAACCAGGGCTTCATAACAAAATTCTGTCACCAAAACCTAAACAGAACAGGAAACAGCCACCAAGAGTGTCTTAGTCCAGTTAAGACTAGAACAAAACACCTGAGACTCAGCCAGTTATACAACATAACTTTAATTCTCATGGTTCAGAAGGCTGAAAGTTTGGTGTCTGTTGATGGTCTAGTGAGTTTCTTCCCAGCTTCCAAGAGGTGGCCCTGATGCTTCCTCCAGCTGGAAGGAATACCATGCCCTAAGTGATGGCCAGAGGTGATTGCTGTTTACAGGTCTCTAATCATCCCCTGAAGGCTTGATCTCTTAATATTACCACATATAGTGGAGAAAATGTTATGTATGATATCTAGTTTTTATGGTTCATACTTAAAACTGCGGTGTAGCTCAGTTAGAAAGTACATGTTTAGCATGCCCAAAGCCCTGGGATTCAGTCCCTAGATTCAAAGTACATAAATAAGAGTGAAACTTAGACTTAGTTGTGCCTTAACATACAGTCTATCCCAGAGAATGTCCCATATACACTTGAGAAAAAAGTGAATGCTCAGAAAGGGTTCTGAGACACATGGTAGGAAAGTCACTGTTGCTTTTATGTTTTCTGTCTGCTGGATCTAGCTGGTTTCCTTTCTGGTTCATGGTCTCTGATACTCCATCTGCTGCTTGCAGATTCCATGATTATTCAAAGTAGGGTGCTGGTGGTGGCTCGCACCTGTAATTTCAGTGTTTAGGAAGCTGAGGCAGAAGGATTGAGAGTCTAAAGGCAGCTGGGGCTACATAATGAGATCCTAGATCCTGTCTTAAAACCTAATAATAATAAAAGAACTGAGAGGGAACTGAAGTCTCCAGCCATAAATGCAGGACTGATCGTTCTCCCTTCAGTTGGGTTGGCTTGTGCCACATCAACCCTACTGTTTGCAGCCTTGCAAGTGCTGGGATTACAGGTGCGAGTTCTCATGCCTGCAGGGGATTGCATTGAAAATTTTAATTTCCCTTTTTTTTTTGTCATTTTGAGACAGGATCTCTTATGTAGCCACAGGCTGGCCTGGAACTCATTATGTAGACCAGGCTGGCCTAGAACTCACAGAGATCCACCTGCCTCTGCCTCCCAAATACTGGGATTAAAGGCATGTACCACCACACCCTGCTAAAAATTAAAATTTCTAACACTTGAATTTGAATTTATACCACTTTAGTTTCAATAACATAGGGAAACTATGTTTTTTTATTGTCCTATCTCCATCCTTTCTTTGTTGTTGTCATAAAATTACATATTTATCTATGGAGCCTCCCAAATAACTAATGATCTGTGTGTATTAGTCTTTAAATCATATAGATAACAAAGTGGATTTATAAACCAATATTTCTGTTATATTAATAATATTATCATATTGCCTATGTGGTTACTTCCCTGAGATCTTTATTTCTAGGTGGCAAGGATTTGTAATCCCATCAATTTGGGAGGCTAGGCAGAAGGATTGTTAGTTCAAGGACAGCCTAGGCAATATAACACATTCCTATCTTTATGTCTATGCATGGCCTGAGTTCCTGTCTACTCTGCTTCCAACTTGGCCTGAAGTGTTCCCTCAAGTATATCCTGTGGGATAGATCCAGCAGTAATGTACTCCTTTAAATCTTGGTGATCTGGGGATGTTTTAATTTCTCTGTCTCTGTCATCTCTTTGTTTCATATTCATCCCCTCTCTCTCTCTCTCTCTCTCTCTCTCTCTCTCTCTCTCTCTCTCCGTGTATTTCCCTGTATTTCTCTGTTTCTCTGTCTCTCTCTACTTTTTAAAAATCTTTTTTTGAGACAGGGTCTCCCTGTAGCTCCAGCTGGCCTGGAACTCGCTATGGAGACCAGGTTAGCCTAGCCTCCATCTCACAGAGATCCACCTGCTTCTGCTGGGACTAAAGGTGTGCACAAGCATTCTCTCTCTCTCTCTCTCTCTCTCGTGCCGAAGTGGAATTGATTCTTATTTTCTCAGGATACTTAACAGCACAAAAAGTTCATATTTCTTCACAGTCATAGTCAGGTTTTTCAAAGATTCAATACTAGAAACAGCCAAATGCTGCTACAACACAGAATAAACTGCCATGCGTTAAAACATAGTGAGTGTAATTGTCAGTGGCTGCATCTCAGAAACAGAGCAGCCATGAATACTACTTCAACCCTTGTTCTCCAATCATTGCACATAATACCATTTTAAACCAGTCATAACCCAATTCTTTGAGTTTATCTTAATGATTTCTGATAAATGTTTTGTGAGATGAGGGATTTCTTCAGGAGCATATTCAGCATTTGCAAGCTCCTCCTAGAGCACAGCGCAGATGCAGTCTTTAACCAAGGAGGGTCTGAACCTTTGCATGAAAATAGGCCACAGAATGTAAGTGTTCCTGGGGTCCCCTGTATTCTTGTCGACCTCAAACACTCTCTTAGCTGTCCTGATGGACAAGGACATAGAAGTGCCTCCCACTCTCTGTTTTTTGAGACAGGATTTGGCTATGTAGTCCAGTTTCTAAGGGTTTCTAATAAATCTGCTGATAATATTGTTCAGTGAAATATGATGAAGACTGTCTTTCCAGCTGTACAGATGCTGCTGTAGTTTGAATGGGAAATCTCCATATAGACTCAGGTTTTTGAACACTTGGTCTCCAGGTGGTGGTTGCTGTTTTTGGAAGGTCGTAGACCCTTAGGAGGTAGAGTCTTGCTGGAGGAAGTAAGTCATTGGGAGCAGGCCTTGAGGTTTGATAGCCCAGGCCTACTTCCTGTTGTTATGCCCCCAAACCACCAAGGAGTCTGGAATGTATGCAAAAACAAAGAGCCTTTATTCAAGCTTACGCTTGGACTCTCAAGCCTCACCAATGCAGTGGATCCATTCTGAGAGCCCTGAACCTAGAGGGTGTGGACTTTTATTGAAGAGAGGAGGGGTATTACAGTGGGGCATTGTGATTGGTCAGGGGAGCCTGCGCGTGCGAAGCACATCTTCCTTGCCTGACCTGCCCAGGCTTGCCATATTTATAGCCTTGTGGCTGCAACTGAAAACTTACAGCAAACGTTGACAAAATGGAGAAGTTAGCCTATAGCCTTAAGATGGAGTCCTACTTAAAACAGTCACTCTAGCCCGTTCCCCACACTGTCTGCTCTCTGTCGTTCTACTGAAAAGGAAATGTGCCCTCTGACTTCCCCATTAAGATGGAGGGTGCCTCTTGGGAGAAGCCAAGAATCTGGAAGTTGCTCAGTCCACAAGGTTGGATGACTCAGCAGTCCTAATCTCGCCCTGAAGACCTGAAGGATTCCTGGACGTCTACTAGTCTTCAGTCTGTGTTGGAATCTGGAGAAGCTGGTTCTACTATTGGTGGAGGAATGCCACAGCAACAGTATGGACCCACCAGTGAGGGAGAAGGCAAATAGACAAAAAGTAAAAGCTCCCTTCTGCCATGACCTCTTAAATGGGCTGCCATCAGAAGGTAATGCCCGCAGTCAGAGTGGATCTTCTGACTTCAAACAACCTGATCAAGAGAGTCTCTTTCATTTCAGTTAATTCAATTAATTCTATATCCAGTCATCTTGACAACCAAGATTAAACCGTCACAAGTCCACCCTTTGTCAACTTGACACCCAATTGCATCTCCTTATGTCATGTTTAATTTCCAAATAAAAACAATGACAAGGTTATAATTCCACCTAACAAGATGTAACTATCCTATATACAATCTCAAATGCATTATATATTTTAAAGTAAATGATAAAGTTCTTGAGGAATGCCTAGCCTTTTAGTATCTCATAGCCTAAATATGATAATACAGATTTGCAACACTTAACCACTTAAGACTTTACATATGTATATATGCATAAACATATTCTTAACAAAATAGGACAGAAACACTCATGTCATTTACATTGTTTCTGCAACTGGTCACATGACCTTAGCTGATATTTAGAACTTCCCTCCTCTATTCCCTATCGTGTATTTCCTCCACCCTTACCTCTGCAGGTCTTGGCACTTTCCTAAAGGAGTGACCCACACCTTCATCCCTGAAGGGTCTGGGCCATTTATTATCCTACCTGGATTGGGTTGTTGTAATTTCCTATTGACCTTAATCATAGGACATGGCAGTACCAAAAGACACCCTAAGGAATCTCCTGCCTTCCAGACATAATCTTCTATATCTCCATTGTGGAGTAACAGTCCAATTTCCCTCCTGATAGTCTGGATCAATCACCCCTCTTAATAATGTTATTTCTTTTTTAGCCTGTTGACTTAGAAGCTTCAGAAACCAGAAGTGGCCAGGGAGAAGTCTTAGCTTCTAGTTCAATGCAATGTTTGTGGTATCCCCTGGCAGAATCACTCCCCGATCCAGATCCAAAATTTGTAGGCCAGCAGAGCATAAAGTTATGGGTACAGGAAGCAAAAAATTTCCTAGTGAGTCATTAGGGGGTGATAGTGAGTTCCGATTTCCACTCCTTGATTCCTTGACTTGGCTACAGGAGAAACAGTACCATTATATTAGAGACTGATTCAAAGCATATACCACCTTCTGAAGGACCCTGCCTCTAGGCTCTTGCCACTTCATTGGTGCTATAACTGTGTCTTTAAGAGGCCATTTCACCATTCTATGAAGCCAACTGCACCAGGATGGTGGGGAATATGGTAAGACCAGTGACTTCCATGGCTATGGGCCCACTGCTGCACTTCTCTGGCTGTGAAGTGAGGTCCCTGGTCAGAAGTAATGTTGTGTGGAATGCCATAATGGTGGCTAAGGCATCTTGTAAGTCCCTAGATGATAGCTTTGGCAGAAGTATTACATGCAGGAAAGGCAAATCCATAACCTGAATAAGTGTCTATTCCTGTAAGGACAAAGCTCTGAAGTTTAGTAAGACTAGAATCAAGGCCTATGCTGAAGGAGAAGCTCTCTTTGATAAGGAAATTAAAACCATTAAGGAAATTTGTACTAGAATAATAACTAGAGAGATGTACTAGAATAATGAAAGGAGTATTCTCAGGGCAAGACCACACCCAACTAAGCCTCCAGTTTGTGAAAGGAAAATGCCAGAGGAGTTTTATGCTCCTAGAAAATCACAGCATAGAAAAGCTGTTAATGTGGATGAAGCAGACCAGGTTCTATGCCAGTCTGACAGCCAAAACTTGGCAGTGTCATTCAGGTGGTACTGGCTTTAGAGGCACGAATGATGCAAGAATCATTGGTTCTTTACCCATGGTTTCAGAGCGCCTCTGAGGCTAGACAGCATGCAGGAGGAGTATCTCTGCATAAAGAAGGACCTGATAGGGAATCATTGCATGAAGCTGTGAAGATGGATTGGAGACCCTCAGTGATTAGAGATGTTTAAGCCATGAGATCTGCTAAGGACAGCTGCATACAGGGAATGGTACCAGCTGAGGAGAAAGATGTGTGTTGCACCCAGAAAAGCTGGCAGGGCTGAGCCATCTAAGTTCTCTGGGAGTAAAGTCCCAGAAGTCAGACATGGACCTACTGGATTTGGTGTTTGCCCTGCTGGTTTTTGGTCTTGTTTTGGCCCAGTATTTTCTCAATATGCCCACATTCCCTCCTGTGTGGAACAGGAATGTGTATTTGGTTCCATTGTATGTTGGAAGTATGTAATTTGTCTTTTGATTTCACAAGGGCTTACAGTTAAGAGATGTACTTAAGTCTCAGAAGAGACTTATGACTCTCAACTTTTAAATAGTATTGAGATTGGTAAAGACAAGGGAGACTTTTAAAGATGAACTAAATGCATTTTGCCTATATATTGTCATGAGCCTACGGGGGTCAGAGAGGGTGATGGTTTGAAGGAGAATGTCTCCCATAAGCTCCAAGTATTTGGACATTCTGTTCTCAGTTGGTGGTGCTGTTTGGGGATGTTTTAGGAGGCATGGCCTTGCTGGAGAAGCACATCACTGGGAGTAGGCTTTGAAAGCTCTTAAGCCTTGCCAGATTTCCAGTCGTTTCCTCTACTTCTTATGCCTTCTTAAAGATGTAATCTCTACACTTTGTGTTCCACCCACATTCTGCCACCATGCCTTCCAAGCCATTATGATCTCTTACCCCTTTAAAACCTTAAGCAAATAAACTTATCCTTCTAAAAGTTCCCTTGGTCATGCTTATCACAACAATAGAAAAGTAACTAATACACAAATTAAACGCCAATTTTGAAGCCAAATTAAACAAGAAGCCCTTTAACACAGTTCTCCTGCCACTTCCTTTAAAGGCAAGGGGCTGTTGAGGCCAATGAGGGAAGAACATGGTGAGTTGTCTGCAGATGTGATAGTCTTCTGCCTTTTGAAGGATCTCATGCACCTAGGTGAGCCCACGGCTGGCCCCAAGTTCTGATCCTTACAGCTCAGAAAGCTGTTTTCCAGTGTTTTATCACACTTATGAGCTTGTCTTTTTGTTCATTATTTTTGTGGATTTCCTCTACATTTCTCTTTCATTGTCAACTCTTTTGTTTTTCTGTTTTGTGTTTTGGTATTTCTTTTTTGAGATGGGTCTCACAATGCAGCTCTGTCTGACCTAGAACTCACAGAGGTCCATCTGCTTCAGCCTCTCCAGTGCTGGAAATAAAAGTGAGCCTTACTACAACCAGTCTGTTTTACGTTTTGACAGAGTATCCCCAGAGGTCTAGTAGGCCTAGAATCTCTGATTCTTATGGCTTCAGATTCCATGGGATTACAAGCATGTGCCACCATGCGCCCCTGTTCTGTGTATGTGTTTCTGTTTTGTTATGGTTTTTGAGGTATGGCCTCTGTACCCAGAAACTTGGAAGATGCCTCAAATTTGATAGTAGTATTTGTAACTCAGAATTTTGAGTGATTGGATGATGGGACTGAGTGGTCATACCAAGCTTATTTTCTTTTGTTTCTTTCCTTTTTCTTTCTGACATTTATTTCTGGTTTTGATATTCTCAAACTTTCCCAGACTTCCACACTGTGCTTAGTACTGCAGTCATAATGGGTATGGCTAGGATTCATAATTGCTATTGTTAATGTAGAGAAAACTACAGTTCCTGAAGGATAATCATGAATGTCTTCAAGCAAACTCACTAACAACCATCAAAGCATCAAGACCTCTAAACACAAGGTAAAAGCAAAACTAGAACACTGAAGCTAAACCTGAGGTGAGTCAGAAAGCATTGACAAAGTTGTCAGAGCTGAAAAACACTGTGGTATCCCATTTACAGCAAGCAGTAGAGAAGTAGAAATAGGTGAGTAATAAGTAACATTGAGACTGAGCTATATAGTGACGTCATAAGGACCAACGGACAAACTGTGAGGGCTAGGGACTCTAAGGACACAAGGGACACAGAGTGAGGGTGGGAAAGGAAGGAAGGTCAAGGAGCTGTCACAGAGACCTTGGCCCAGAGCAGGCTGGTGTGCAGGACTGGGTTTGGTTAGATCTTACTAGACATCAAGGGAGTTGGGAATCCAGACACCCCCTGGAGCACTGGCCAGAAGGTTGACTTGCCTAAACTTCACTGGGGGGAGTGGCTGGGAGCCAGGACACCTACACCTCCTGCCCCACCAACACACACACACACACACACACACACACACACACTGCCTTGGACAAACAACAGGTCTATAGTCAGCTCAGACTCTTGAGGCAAGGCAATGAAAGGGAGAAAGCACCTAAGGTTACAACCACCACAATCTCCTTTCATCACGGGACCTAAGCTGGGTCGGTCCTGCTTAGTACTTGGATGAGAGAATGCTTTTGTGTTTCCCTCAAACTAACATCTGTCACTTTTGTCCACCAGGGCAGCCAAGAAAAGGTCAAGGCTCCTGCCCAAGGTGGCCAACCCAGAAAACTACCGCCTCAGATGGAAAGGAGCTGCCCTATATGCTTACCTCACCTTCAATGTTCTGAAAGCCTATGGAGGTGGAAGTGAAGCAAACTCTAAAGGAAAACCAGGGCGGAGCAACACACATGATCAAAAAGCAAGTACATGGGGGGCAGGCAGGGAGGTATGGTAGATAGGGCCTCACTGGCCCCTGCCAGAGGTTGGGAAAAGCAGGACTGTCAAGGAGCACAAAGCATCCTGGCTGCAGTTACACTGCCCCTGGTAATGGCAAGGCTGAGGCAGCCTGTGAGCCATAGGAGGACACTGAGACAAAGAGCACGGAGGCAAATGACAGGCCAGTACATTGAGTTACCAGGACTGGGCAGGGGTCCATGGCAAGATAATGTGTTTGGGAGCAGCTGGAAACCTAGAACATGGCCAGGTCAAGGCCAGAGAAATGGAGTTAGTCTCTGCTCAACAGAGTTTTGGGGAAGTTTCCTAAGCACCTCAACCCCTAGGTACGTACCTCCCAGACACCCACGCAGAATACTCTTAATCTAGTATGACATCAGAAACAAGAAGGGTAGGGCAAGGATGGGAGACTCCATTCTCACGCTCACTATGAACACTGCCTTGCAGGATGTTGCCAGCCATTTCAGCCGGGGGCTCCTGGGTCCTCCAGGAACACATTCTGCCCTCACAACCGCGGTAGAGGGGGAGTGACCCGCTTCCAAAAATAACAACTCGAGATATGTGTACATACGTATTTGCATGTGGCTGTGTGGGTAAATGTGTGTATGCACATGCCATCTCCTCCGTGTTGGGTGGGTGTGTGTCTCTCCGAGTGTGTACTAGAGGACGTGAGTGTCAGGGTGGTGCGGCGAGGTGGGCTAGGATGGGGTGGGGTGGGGTGCGGCGGGCAAAGGCAACCTAAGGCCGTGCCTGCCTGCTGGCCCGTGTGCCCCGACAGCGGCAGGTCCCAGCGTCTACGGCCATACCACCCTGAACGCGCCCGATCTCGTCTGATCTCGGAAGCTAAGCAGGGTCGGGCCTGGTTAGTACTTGGATGGGAGACCGCCTGGGAATACCGGGTGCTGTAGGCTTTTTTGCCTGTCTCTCTGTCTCTCTCGGTCTCTCGCTTTTGCCCGCGGCCCAGGCCGGCGTCCCGGGACAGCTACAGGTCCCCCACCCCCACCCCGGCCCAGGTGGCCAGCCCCGAAACCAACGCCGCTGCGGTCGCTCGCTGGATCAGGGGCTGCCCTCCGTCTGCTTCCGCCCCTCCCTCTCCCTCAGCCTCACCTTGAGCCTCAGGCTCAACGTCAGGACCCATCTGCACTCGGCGTTGCGGGCCCGGGCCGGCCATTCAGGCCCTAGGCTCGTGAGTCCTCCAGGCCAGCAGTCTCCGGGTGCCCTCGGGTCGGGGGTGGACGAGGCCGGAGACACGCCGAATGATGTCAGGGAACAAGGGCTTCGTCAAAAGGCGTGGCAGGATGTGTGCGGGGGTGGAGGTGTGTGTCTGGGTGGGTGCGCGTGTGTCTGTGTGTGTGCTCGGGCCCCCGTTGTCTCTGTGCGTGTGTGTGTGTGTGTGTGTGTGTGTGTGCGCGCGCTCGTGCCCATTTGTCTCTGTGCGTGCGTGTGTGTGTGTGTGTGCGCGTGCGCGTGTGTGTCTGTGCGTGTGTCTGTGGTGGGGCAGGGGAGTGTCAGGGCGGTGGGGTGGGGTGGGCTTGGATGGGGTGGGGTGGGGGGGGGGGCGGCGGGGAGAGGCAACCTAAGGCGGGGCCGGGCTTGGATGGGGTGGGGTGGGGTGGGGTGCGGCGGGCAAAGGCAACCTAAGGCCGTGCCTGCCCGCTGGCCCGTGTGCCTCGACGCTTCACCGTCTGCCTATAAGCCCGTTGTGCTCCTCCTCCCAAGCCTGCCTCACTAGCAAAGGTCCCAAAGACCTTCCCTGCAGTCTCCCGGCCTCGCGTTCCCCCCATCCCGTGCCGTCCCCTCGTCAGCACCCGGCACCCGACGTGACACAGGCCCTGCCACCCAAATGCTCTCAGGTGGCAGCGGAGAGGGAGAAGCCTTCCGCCGTCGGCAGCCCGGCCGGGCCGGATTCTCCCGGCCCCCGAGGCTGCCCAGCACCACCTGAACCGTCTCTGTCCCTCGCTTGACAAAGCCAGCCCCAGGGACCTGCCGCCCCTTCCGTCTTCGTCCGCCTCCTCTTAATCTTCCTTGCGGTCGTCGTCTTCTTGTCCTTTTCCCCCGCAACCCCGCCCGCCGGCCGACTCCAGCGACTGTCCCCGGCGCTTCAGTGCCCGCCTGTGGGCCCGGCCGCCTGCCGTCCTTCCTCCCGGGGGCCCAGAGCCCTGTGAGGCAGGGCAGGAGCTCGGGCACCTCACCGAGCGGTGCGGGGTGCGTGGCTCCTGGGGGGGGGGGGGGAGGGCGCCCCCGGCGGGCCTCCCTTTGAAGACTGTGGGCCGTGGCTGCTCGGCTCCGGGGGAACCGACGGGACGTCTGGGGGATTCGCCGTTGGGTCGTGGTGCTCGGGGGCGGGGGCGGGGGGGGGGGACGGGGGGGGGAGGAGCCAGGTGAGAGCGGTGTGGTAGGAGGACCTGGCTGTCTGTGCGTCTGTCTCCACCCCTCACCCCTTTTGACCAGCCTCCTCTCCCCCGCCCAACAGAAAGAAACCCTCAGTCCAGCTCTCCTGTCCAGCTCCACCGCCGGCCCACCCCCAGCCTCTCCACGTCCGTCTTGGGGACCAGGACCAATCCCTGTGCGCTTGTGCCCGGTGGAGCGGCAGGGGCCCGGCAGTCCGCCCACCGCAGGCGACGAGCACCCCGTGGGAAGCCGTGCACCCGCGGTGAGCCGACCCGCCGGCCCTCACGGCCAGCGGGCACTAGGGACCGCACGAGGCAAGGCTCCTTCTGGATCCCGGGCCCGGCACGCCGGCGGTGGGGACCGCCCAGACCGAGGTGACGCTGTTCCCGTCGGGTCTGGGAGCCTGCCTGTGCCTCCAAGAAAGGCAGCCAGCTGCGTTCCCCTGCACCGCACCGGCTGGCTCTGCGAGAGGCGCACGGGCACGGGACCGCGCGGCGCGGCGCGGCGCGGCGCGACACGGCACGGCACGGCACGGCACAGAACGGGACGACGACCACCCCGTGGCTAGTGTGAGAGAGCAGGCAGGTCCATCCTTCCTTACCTCACCGTCCTGGTCCTGGAAACCCGATGCAAGTGGAAGCGAAGGCAACTGCAAAGGAAAGGCAGGGAGGAGCAAGAGGCAGGCAGGGCGGGCGAGGGGCAAGCGGGATGAGGGGCGGGAGGGGGTGTGTGTGCTGGCCCGAGGGTGGGGTTGGGGAAAGCAGGACGTTGGAGGAGCACAGAGCCCCGGGGCTGCTGTCCCGGCGTCCGTGGTGCCGGCGGGGCGGAGGCGGCGCGGACCCGGCCCGGCGTCCAGGCCAGGGCCCGGGCGTTGGGCTGGGGCTTCGGCTCAGCGCAGGCTCTTGGGGCAGCTCAGCGGCAGCTCCCGGCGTCTACGGCCATACCACCCTGAACGCGCCCGATCTCGTCTGATCTCGGAAGCTAAGCATGGTCGGGCCTGGTTAGTACTTGGATGGGAGACCGCCTGGGAATACCGGGTGCTGTAGGCTTTTTTGCCTGTCTCTCTGTCTCTCTCGGTCTCTCGCTTTTGCCCGCGGCCCAGGCCGGCGTCCCGGGACAGCTACAGGTCCCCCACCCCCACCCCGGCCCAGGTGGCCAGCCCCGAAACCAACGCCGCTGCGGTCGCTCGCTGGATCAGGGGCTGCCCTCCGTCTGCTTCCGCCCCTCCCTCTCCCTCAGCCTCACCTTGAGCCTCAGGCTCAACGTCAGGACCCATCTGCACTCGGCGTTGCGGGCCCGGGCCGGCCATTCAGGCCCTAGGCTCGTGAGTCCTCCAGGCCAGCAGTCTCCGGGTGCCCTCGGGTCGGGGGTGGACGAGGCCGGAGACACGCCGAATGATGTCAGGGAACAAGGGCTTCGTCAAAAGGCGTGGCAGGATGTGTGCGGGGGTGGAGGTGTGTGTCTGGGTGGGTGCGCGTGTGTCTGTGTGTGTGCTCGGGCCCCCGTTGTCTCTGTGCGTGTGTGTGTGTGTGTGTGTGTGCGCGCGCGCTCGTGCCCATTTGTCTCTGTGCGTGCGTGTGTGTGTGTGTGTGTGTGCGCGTGCGCGTGTGTGTCTGTGCGTGTGTCTGTGGTGGGGCAGGGGAGTGTCAGGGCGGTGGGGTGGGGTGGGCTTGGATGGGGTGGGGTGGGGTGGGGTGCGGCGGGCAAAGGCAACCTAAGGCCGTGCCTGCCCGCTGGCCCGTGTGCCTCGACGCTTCACCGTCTGCCTATAAGCCCGTTGTGCTCCTCCTCCCAAGCCTGCCTCACTAGCAAAGGTCCCAAAGACCTTCCCTGCAGTCTCCCGGCCTCGCGTTCCCCCCATCCCGTGCCGTCCCCTCGTCAGCACCCGGCACCCGACGTGACACAGGCCCTGCCACCCAAATGCTCTCAGGTGGCAGCGGAGAGGGAGAAGCCTTCCGCCGTCGGCAGCCCGGCCGGGCCGGATTCTCCCGGCCCCCGAGGCTGCCCAGCACCACCTGAACCGTCTCTGTCCCTCGCTTGACAAAGCCAGCCCCAGGGACCTGCCGCCCCTTCCGTCTTCGTCCGCCTCCTCTTAATCTTCCTTGCGGTCGTCGTCTTCTTGTCCTTTTCCCCCGCAACCCCGCCCGCCGGCCGACTCCAGCGACTGTCCCCGGCGCTTCAGTGCCCGCCTGTGGGCCCGGCCGCCTGCCGTCCTTCCTCCCGGGGGCCCAGAGCCCTGTGAGGCAGGGCAGGAGCTCGGGCACCTCACCGAGCGGTGCGGGGTGCGTGGCTCCTGGGGGGCGGGGGTGAGGGCGCCCCCGGCGGGCCTCCCTTTGAAGACTGTGGGCCGTGGCTGCTCGGCTCCGGGGGAACCGACGGGACGTCTGGGGGATTCGCCGTTGGGTCGTGGTGCTCGGGGGCGGGGGCGGGGGGGGGGGGACGGGGGGGGGAGGAGCCAGGTGAGAGCGGTGTGGTAGGAGGACCTGGCTGTCTGTGCGTCTGTCTCCACCCCTCACCCCTTTTGACCAGCCTCCTCTCCCCCGCCCATCAGAAAGAAACCCTCAGTCCAGCTCTCCTGTCCAGCTCCACCGCCGGCCCACCCCCAGCCTCTCCACGTCCGTCTTGGGGACCAGGACCAATCCCTGTGCGCTTGTGCCCGGTGGAGCGGCAGGGGCCCGGCAGTCCGCCCACCGCAGGCGACGAGCACCCCGTGGGAAGCCGTGCACCCGCGGTGAGCCGACCCGCCGGCCCTCACGGCCAGCGGGCACTAGGGACCGCACGAGGCAAGGCTCCTTCTGGATCCCGGGCCCGGCACGCCGGCGGTGGGGACCGCCCAGACCGAGGTGACGCTGTTCCCGTCGGGTCTGGGAGCCTGCCTGTGCCTCCAAGAAAGGCAGCCAGCTGCGTTCCCCTGCACCGCACCGGCTGGCTCTGCGAGAGGCGCACGGGCACGGGAACCGCGCGGCGCGGCGCGGAGCGGCGCGGCGCGGCGCGACACGGCACGGCACGGCACGGCACAGAACGGGACGACGACCACCCCGTGGCTAGTGTGAGAGAGCAGGCAGGTCCATCCTTCCTTACCTCACCGTCCTGGTCCTGGAAACCCGATGCAAGTGGAAGCGAAGGCAACTGCAAAGGAAAGGCAGGGAGGAGCAAGAGGCAGGCAGGGCGGGCGAGGGGCAAGCGGGATGAGGGGCGGGAGGGGGTGTGTGTGGGACAGGGCCTCGCTGGCCCGAGGGTGGGGTTGGGGAAAGCAGGACGTTGGAGGAGCACAGAGCCCCGGGGCTGCTGTCCCGGCGTCCGTGGTGCCGGCGGGGCGGAGGCGGCGCGGACCCGGCCCGGCGTCCAGGCCAGGGCCCGGGCGTTGGGCTGGGGCTTCGGCTCAGCGCAGGCTCTTGGGGCAGCTCAGCGGCAGCTCCCGGCGTCTACGGCCATACCACCCTGAACGCGCCCGATCTCGTCTGATCTCGGAAGCTAAGCAGGGTCGGGCCTGGTTAGTACTTGGATGGGAGACCGCCTGGGAATACCGGGTGCTGTAGGCTTTTTTGCCTGTCTCTCTGTCTCTCTCGGTCTCTCGCTTTTGCCCGCGGCCCAGGCTGGCGTCCCGGGACAGCTACAGGTCCCCCACCCCCACCCCGGCCCAGGTGGCCAGCCCCGAAACCAACGCCGCTGCGGTCGCTCGCTGGATCAGGGGCTGCCCTCCGTCTGCTTCCGCCCCTCCCTCTCCCTCAGCCTCACCTTGAGCCTCAGGCTCAACGTCAGGACCCATCTGCACTCGGCGTACTCGGCGTTGCGGGCCCGGGCCGGCCATTCAGGCCCTAGGCTCGTGAGTCCTCCAGGCCAGCAGTCTCCGGGTGCCCTCGGGTCGGGGGTGGACGAGGCCGGAGACACGCCGAATGATGTCAGGGAACAAGGGCTTCGTCAAAAGGCGTGGCAGGATGTGTGCGGGGGTGGAGGTGTGTGTCTGGGTGGGTGCGCGTGTGTCTGTGTGTGTGCTCGGGCCCCCGTTGTCTCTGTGCGTGTGTGTGTGTGTGTGTGTGTGCGCGCGCGCTCGTGCCCATTTGTCTCTGTGCGTGCGTGTGTGTGTGTGTGTGTGTGCGCGTGCGCGTGTGTGTCTGTGCGTGTGTCTGTGGTGGGGCAGGGGAGTGTCAGGGCGGTGGGGTGGGGTGGGCTTGGATGGGGTGGGGTGGGGTGGGGTGCGGCGGGCAAAGGCAACCTAAGGCCGTGCCTGCCCGCTGGCCCGTGTGCCTCGACGCTTCACCGTCTGCCTATAAGCCCGTTGTGCTCCTCCTCCCAAGCCTGCCTCACTAGCAAAGGTCCCAAAGACCTTCCCTGCAGTCTCCCGGCCTCGCGTTCCCCCCATCCCGTGCCGTCCCCTCGTCAGCACCCGGCACCCGACGTGACACAGGCCCTGCCACCCAAATGCTCTCAGGTGGCAGCGGAGAGGGAGAAGCCTTCCGCCGTCGGCAGCCCGGCCGGGCCGGATTCTCCCGGCCCCCGAGGCTGCCCAGCACCACCTGAACCGTCTCTGTCCCTCGCTTGACAAAGCCAGCCCCAGGGACCTGCCGCCCCTTCCGTCTTCGTCCGCCTCCTCTTAATCTTCCTTGCGGTCGTCGTCTTCTTGTCCTTTTCCCCCGCAACCCCGCCCGCCGGCCGACTCCAGCGACTGTCCCCGGCGCTTCAGTGCCCGCCTGTGGGCCCGGCCGCCTGCCGTCCTTCCTCCCGGGGGCCCAGAGCCCTGTGAGGCAGGGCAGGAGCTCGGGCACCTCACCGAGCGGTGCGGGGTGCGTGGCTCCTGGGGGGCGGGGGTGAGGGCGCCCCCGGCGGGCCTCCCTTTGAAGACTGTGGGCTGTGGCTGCTCGGCTCCGGGGGAACCGACGGGACGTCTGGGGGATTCGCCGTTGGGTCGTGGTGCTCGGGGGCGGGGGCGGGGGGGGGGACGGGGGGGGAGGAGCCAGGTGAGAGCGGTGTGGTAGGAGGACCTGGCTGTCTGTGCGTCTGTCTCCACCCCTCACCCCTTTTGACCAGCCTCCTCTCCCCCGCCCATCAGAAAGAAACCCTCAGTCCAGCTCTCCTGTCCAGCTCCACCGCCGGCCCACCCCCAGCCTCTCCACGTCCGTCTTGGGGACCAGGACCAATCCCTGTGCGCTTGTGCCCGGTGGAGCGGCAGGGGCCCGGCAGTCCGCCCACCGCAGGCGACGAGCACCCCGTGGGAAGCCGTGCACCCGCGGTGAGCCGACCCGCCGGCCCTCACGGCCAGCGGGCACTAGGGACCGCACGAGGCAAGGCTCCTTCTGGATCCCGGGCCCGGCACGCCGGCGGTGGGGACCGCCCAGACCGAGGTGACGCTGTTCCCGTCGGGTCTGGGAGCCTGCCTGTGCCTCCAAGAAAGGCAGCCAGCTGCGTTCCCCTGCACCGCACCGGCTGGCTCTGCGAGAGGCGCACGGGCACGAGACCGCGCGGCGCAGCGCGGCGCGGCGCGGCGCGGCGCGACACGGCACGGCACGGCACAGAACGGGACGACGACCACCCCGTGGCTAGTGTGAGAGAGCAGGCAGGTCCATCCTTCCTTACCTCACCGTCCTGGTCCTGGAAACCCGATGCAAGTGGAAGCGAAGGCAACTGCAAAGGAAAGGCAGGGAGGAGCAAGAGGCAGGCAGGGCGGGCGAGGGGCAAGCGGGATGAGGGGCGGGAGGGGGTGTGTGTGGGACAGGGCCTCGCTGGCCCGAGGGTGGGGTTGGGGAAAGCAGGACGTTGGAGGAGCACAGAGCCCCGGGGCTGCTGTCCCGGCGTCCGTGGTGCCGGCGGGGCGGAGGCGGCGCGGACCCGGCCCGGCGTCCAGGCCAGGGCCCGGGCGTTGGGCTGGGGCTTCGGCTCAGCGCAGGCTCTTGGGGCAGCTCAGCGGCAGCTCCCGGCGTCTACGGCCATACCACCCTGAACGCGCCCGATCTCGTCTGATCTCGGAAGCTAAGCAGGGTCGGGCCTGGTTAGTACTTGGATGGGAGACCGCCTGGGAATACCGGGTGCTGTAGGCTTTTTTGCCTGTCTCTCTGTCTCTCTCGGTCTCTCGCTTTTGCCCGCGGCCCAGGCCGGCGTCCCGGGACAGCTACAGGTCCCCCACCCCCACCCCGGCCCAGGTGGCCAGCCCCGAAACCAACGCCGCTGCGGTCGCTCGCTGGATCAGGGGCTGCCCTCCGTCTGCTTCCGCCCCTCCCTCTCCCTCAGCCTCACCTTGAGCCTCAGGCTCAACGTCAGGACCCATCTGCACTCGGCGTTGCGGGCCCGGGCCGGCCATTCAGGCCCTAGGCTCGTGAGTCCTCCAGGCCAGCAGTCTCCGGGTGCCCTCGGGTCGGGGGTGGACAAGGCCGGAGACACGCCGAATGATGTCAGGGAACAAGGGCTTCGTCAAAAGGCGTGGCAGGATGTGTGCGGGGGTGGAGGTGTGTGTCTGGGTGGGTGCGCGTGTGTCTGTGTGTGTGCTCGGGCCCCCGTTGTCTCTGTGCGTGTGTGTGTGTGTGTGTGTGTGTGTGTGCGCGCGCTCGTGCCCATTTGTCTCTGTGCGTGCGTGTGTGTGTGTGTGTGTGCGCGTGCGCGTGTGTGTCTGTGCGTGTGTCTGTGGTGGGGCAGGGGAGTGTCAGGGCGGTGGGGTGGGGTGGGCTTGGATGGGGTGGGGTGGGGTGGGGTGCGGCGGGCAAAGGCAACCTAAGGCCGTGCCTGCCCGCTGGCCCGTGTGCCTCGACGCTTCACCGTCTGCCTATAAGCCCGTTGTGCTCCTCCTCCCAAGCCTGCCTCACTAGCAAAGGTCCCAAAGACCTTCCCTGCAGTCTCCCGGCCTCGCGTTCCCCCCATCCCGTGCCGTCCCCTCGTCAGCACCCGGCACCCGACGTGACACAGGCCCTGCCACCCAAATGCTCTCAGGTGGCAGCGGAGAGGGAGAAGCCTTCCGCCGTCGGCAGCCCGGCCGGGCCGGATTCTCCCGGCCCCCGAGGCTGCCCAGCACCACCTGAACCGTCTCTGTCCCTCGCTTGACAAAGCCAGCCCCAGGGACCTGCCGCCCCTTCCGTCTTCGTCCGCCTCCTCTTAATCTTCCTTGCGGTCGTCGTCTTCTTGTCCTTTTCCCCCGCAACCCCGCCCGCCGGCCGACTCCAGCGACTGTCCCCGGCGCTTCAGTGCCCGCCTGTGGGCCCGGCCGCCTGCCGTCCTTCCTCCCGGGGGCCCAGAGCCCTGTGAGGCAGGGCAGGAGCTCGGGCACCTCACCGAGCGGTGCGGGGTGCGTGGCTCCTGGGGGGCGGGGGTGAGGGCGCCCCCGGCGGGCCTCCCTTTGAAGACTGTGGGCCGTGGCTGCTCGGCTCCGGGGGAACTGACGGGACGTCTGGGGGATTCGCCGTTGGGTCGTGGTGCTCGGGGGCGGGGGCGGGGGGGGGGGACGGGGGGGGAGGAGCCAGGTGAGAGCGGTGTGGAAGGAGGACCTGGCTGTCTGTGCGTCTGTCTCCACCCCTCACCCCTTTTGACCAGCCTCCTCTCCCCCGCCCATCAGAAAGAAACCCTCAGTCCAGCTCTCCTGTCCAGCTCCACCGCCGGCCCACCCCCAGCCTCTCCACGTCCGTCTTGGGGACCAGGACCAATCCCTGTGAATCCCTGTGCGCTTGTGCCCGGTGGAGCGGCAGGGGCCCGGCAGTCCGCCCACCGCAGGCGACGAGCACCCCGTGGGAAGCCGTGCACCCGCGGTGAGCCGACCCGCCGGCCCTCACGGCCAGCGGGCACTAGGGACCGCACGAGGCAAGGCTCCTTCTGGATCCCGGGCCCGGCACGCCGGCGGTGGGGACCGCCCAGACCGAGGTGACGCTGTTCCCGTCGGGTCTGGGAGCCTGCCTGTGCCTCCAAGAAAGGCAGCCAGCTGCGTTCCCATGCACCGCACCGGCTGGCTCTGCGAGAGGCGCACGGGCACGGGACCGCGCGGCGCGGCGCGGCGCAGCGCGGCGCGACACGGCACGGCACGGCACGGCACAGAACGGGACGACGACCACCCCGTGGCTAGTGTGAGAGAGCAGGCAGGTCCATCCTTCCTTACCTCACCGTCCTGGTCCTGGAAACCCGATGCAAGTGGAAGCGAAGGCAACTGCAAAGGAAAGGCAGGGAGGAGCAAGAGGCAGGCAGGGCGGGCGAGGGGCAAGCGGGATGAGGGGCGGGAGGGGGTGTGTGTGGGACAGGGCCTCGCTGGCCCGAGGGTGGGGTTGGGGAAAGCAGGACGTTGGAGGAGCACAGAGCCCCGGGGCTGCTGTCCCGGCGTCCGTGGTGCCGGCGGGGCGGAGGCGGCGCGGACCCGGCCCGGCGTCCAGGCCAGGGCCCGGGCGTTGGGCTGGGGCTTCGGCTCAGCGCAGGCTCTTGGGGCAGCTCAGCGGCAGCTCCCGGCGTCTACGGCCATACCACCCTGAACGCGCCCGATCTCGTCTGATCTCGGAAGCTAAGCAGGGTCGGGCCTGGTTAGTACTTGGATGGGAGACCGCCTGGGAATACCGGGTGCTGTAGGCTTTTTTGCCTGTCTCTCTGTCTCTCTCGGTCTCTCGCTTTTGCCCGCGGCCCAGGCCGGCGTCCCGGGACAGCTACAGGTCCCCCACCCCCACCCCGGCCCAGGTGGCCAGCCCCGAAACCAACGCCGCTGCGGTCGCTCGCTGGATCAGGGGCTGCCCTCCGTCTGCTTCCGCCCCTCCCTCTCCCTCAGCCTCACCTTGAGCCTCAGGCTCAACGTCAGGACCCATCTGCACTCGGCGTTGCGGGCCCGGGCCGGCCATTCAGGCCCTAGGCTCGTGAGTCCTCCAGGCCAGCAGTCTCCGGGTGCCCTCGGGTCGGGGGTGGACGAGGCCGGAGACACGCCGAATGATGTCAGGGAACAAGGGCTTCGTCAAAAGGCGTGGCAGGATGTGTGCGGGGGTGGAGGTGTGTGTCTGGGTGGGTGCGCGTGTGTCTGTGTGTGTGCTCGGCCCCCCGTTGTCTCTGTGCGTGTGTGTGTGTGTGTGTGTGTGTGTGTGTGTGTGCGCGCGCTCGTGCCCATTTGTCTCTGTGCGTGCGTGTGTGTGTGTGTGTGTGCGCGTGCGCGTGTGTGTCTGTGCGTGTGTCTGTGGTGGGGCAGGGGAGTGTCAGGGTGGTGGGGTGGGGTGGGCTTGGATGGGGTGGGGTGGGGTGGGGTGCGGCGGGCAAAAGCAACCTAAGGCCGTGCCTGCCCACTGGCCCGTGTGCCTCGACGCTTCACCGTCTGCCTATAAGCCCGTTGTGCTCCTCCTCCCAAGCCTGCCTCACTAGCAAAGGTCCCAAAGACCTTCCCTGAAGTCTCCCGGCCTCGCGTTCCCCCCATCCCGTGCCGTCCCCTCGTCAGCACCCGGCACCCGACGTGACACAGGCCCTGCCACCCAAATGCTCTCAGGTGGCAGCGGAGAGGGAGAAGCCTTCCGCCGTCGGCAGCCCGGCCGGGCCGGATTCTCCCGGCCCCCGAGGCTGCCCAGCACCACCTGAACCGTCTCTGTCCCTCGCTTGACAAAGCCAGCCCCAGGGACCTGCCGCCCCTTCCGTCTTCGTCCGCCTCCTCTTAATCTTCCTTGCGGTCGTCGTCTTCTTGTCCTTTTCCCCCGCAACCCCGCCCGCCGGCCGACTCCAGCGACTGTCCCCGGCGCTTCAGTGCCCGCCTGTGGGCCCGGCCGCCTGCCGTCCTTCCTCCCGGGGGCCCAGAGCCCTGTGAGGCAGGGCAGGAGCTCGGGCACCTCACCGAGCGGTGCGGGGTGCGTGGCTCCTGGGGGGCGGGGGTGAGGGCGCCCCCGGCGGGCCTCCCTTTGAAGACTGTGGGCCGTGGCTGCTCGGCTCCGGGGGAACCGACGGGACGTCTGGGGGATTCGCCGTTGGGTCGTGGTGCTCGGGGGCGGGGGCGGGGGGGGGACGGGGGGGGGGAGGAGCCAGGTGAGAGCGGTGTGGTAGGAGGACCTGGCTGTCTGTGCGTCTGTCTCCACCCCTCACCCCTTTTGACCAGCCTCCTCTCCCCCGCCCATCAGAAAGAAACCCTCAGTCCAGCTCTCCTGTCCAGCTCCACCGCCGGCCCACCCCCAGCCTCTCCACGTCCGTCTTGGGGACCAGGACCAATCCCTGTGCGCTTGTGCCCGGTGGAGCGGCAGGGGCCCGGCAGTCCGCCCACCGCAGGCGACGAGCACCCCGTGGGAAGCCGTGCACCCGCGGTGAGCCGACCCGCCGGCCCTCACGGCCAGCGGGCACTAGGGACCGCACTAGGCAAGGCTCCTTCTGGATCCCGGGCCCGGCACGCCGGCGGTGGGGACCGCCCAGACCGAGGTGACGCTGTTCCCGTCGGGTCTGGGAGCCTGCCTGTGCCTCCAAGAAAGGCAGCCAGCTGCGTTCCCCTGCACCGCACCGGCTGGCTCTGCGAGAGGCGCACGGGCACGGGGCCGCGCGGCGCGGCGCGGCGCGGCGCGACACGGCACGGCACGGCACGGCACAGAACGGGACGACGACCACCCCGTGGCTAGTGTGAGAGAGCAGGCAGGTCCATCCTTCCTTACCTCACCGTCCTGGTCCTGGAAACCCGATGCAAGTGGAAGCGAAGGCAACTGCAAAGGAAAGGCAGGGAGGAGCAAGAGGCAGGCAGGGCGGGCGAGGGGCAAGCGGGATGAGGGGCGGGAGGGGGTGTGTGTGGGACAGGGCCTCGCTGGCCCGAGGGTGGGGTTGGGGAAAGCAGGACGTTGGAGGAGCACAGAGCCCCGGGGCTGCTGTCCCGGCGTCCGTGGTGCCGGCGGGGCGGAGGCGGCGCGGACCCGGCCCGGCGTCCAGGCCAGGGCCCGGGCGTTGGGCTGGGGCTTCGGCTCAGCGCAGGCTCTTGGGGCAGCTCAGCGGCAGCTCCCGGCGTCTACGGCCATACCACCCTGAACGCGCCCGATCTCGTCTGATCTCGGAAGCTAAGCAGGGTCGGGCCTGGTTAGTACTTGGATGGGAGACCGCCTGGGAATACCGGGTGCTGTAGGCTTTTTTGCCTGTCTCTCTGTCTCTCTCGGTCTCTCGCTTTTGCCCGCGGCCCAGGCCGGCGTCCCGGGACAGCTACAGGTCCCCCACCCCCACCCCGGCCCTGGTGGCCAGCCCCGAAACCAACGCCGCTGCGGTCGCTCGCTGGATCAGGGGCTGCCCTCCGTCTGCTTCCGCCCCTCCCTCTCCCTCAGCCTCACCTTGAGCCTCAGGCTCAACGTCAGGACCCATCTGCACTCGGCGTTGCGGGCCCGGGCCGGCCATTCAGGCCCTAGGCTCGTGAGTCCTCCAGGCCAGCAGTCTCCGGGTGCCCTCGGGTCGGGGGTGGACGAGGCCGGAGACACGTCGAATGATGTCAGGGAACAAGGGCTTCGTCAAAAGGCGTGGCAGGATGTGTGCGGGGGTGGAGGTGTGTGTCTGGGTGGGTGCGCGTGTGTCTGTGTGTGTGCTCGGGCCCCCGTTGTCTCTGTGCGTGTGTGTGTGTGTGTGTGTGTGTGTGCGCGCGCTCGTGCCCATTTGTCTCTGTGCGTGCGTGTGTGTGTGTGTGTGTGCGCGTGCGCGTGTGTGTCTGTGCGTGTGTCTGTGGTGGGGCAGGGGAGTGTCAGGGCGGTGGGGTGGGGTGGGCTTGGATGGGGTGGGGTGGGGTGGGGTGCGGCGGGCAAAGGCAACCTAAGGCCGTGCCTGCCCGCTGGCCCGTGTGCCTCGACGCTTCACCGTCTGCCTATAAGCCCGTTGTGCTCGTCCTCCCAAGCCTGCCTCACTAGCAAAGGTCCCAAAGACCTTCCCTGCAGTCTCCCGGCCTCGCGTTCCCCCCATCCCGTGCCGTCCCCTCGTCAGCACCCGGCACCCGACGTGACACAGGCCCTGCCACCCAAATGCTCTCAGGTGGCAGCGGAGAGGGAGAAGCCTTCCGCCGTCGGCAGCCCGGCCGGGCCGGATTCTCCCGGCCCCCGAGGCTGCCCAGCACCACCTGAACCGTCTCTGTCCCTCGCTTGACAAAGCCAGCCCCAGGGACCTGCCGCCCCTTCCGTGTTCGTCCGCCTCCTCTTAATCTTCCTTGCGGTCGTCGTCTTCCTGTCCTTTTCCCCCGCAACCCCGCCCGCCGGCCGACTCCAGCGACTGTCCCCGGCGCTTCAGTGCCCGCCTGTGGGCCCGGCCGCCTGCCGTCCTTCCTCCCGGGGGCCCAGAGCCCTGTGAGGCAGGGCAGGAGCTCGGGCACCTCACCGAGCGGTGCGGGGTGCGTGGCTCCTGGGGGGCGGGGGTGAGGGCGCCCCCGGCGGGCCTCCCTTTGAAGACTGTGGGCCGTGGCTACTCGGCTCCGGGGGAACCGACGGGACGTCTGGGGGATTCGCCGTTGGGTCGTGGTGCTCGGGGGCGGGGGCGGGGGGGTGGGACGGGGAGGGGGAGGAGCCAGGTGAGAGCGGTGTGGTAGGAGGACCTGGCTGTCTGTGCGTCTGTCTCCACCCCTCACCCCTTTTGACCAGCCTCCTCTCCCCCGCCCATCAGAAAGAAACCCTCAGTCCAGCTCTCCTGTCCAGCTCCACCGCCGGCCCACCCCCAGCCTCTCCACGTCCGTCTTGGGGACCAGGACCAATCCCTGTGCGCTTGTGCCCGGTGGAGCGGCAGGGGCCCGGCAGTCCGCCCACCGCAGGCGACGAGCACCCCGTGGGAAGCCGTGCACCCGCGGTGAGCCGACCCGCCGGCCCTCACGGCCAGCGGGCACTAGGGACCGCACGAGGCAAGGCTCCTTCTGGATCCCGGGCCCGGCATGCCGGCGGTGGGGACCGCCCAGACCGAGGTGACGCTGTTCCCGTCGGGTCTGGGAGCCTGCCTGTGCCTCCAAGAAAGGCAGCCAGCTGCGTTCCCCTGCACCGCACCGGCTGGCTCTGCGAGAGGCGCACGGGCACGGGACCGCGCGGCGCGGCGCGGCGCGGCGCGGCGCGACACGGCACGGCACGGCACGGCACAGAACGGGACGACGACCACCCCGTGGCTAGTGTGAGAGAGCAGGCAGGTCCATCCTTCCTTACCTCACCGTCCTGGTCCTGGAAACCCGATGCAAGTGGAAGCGAAGGCAACTGCAAAGGAAAGGCAGGGAGGAGCAAGAGGCAGGCAGGGCGGGCGAGGGGCAAGCGGGATGAGGGGCGGGAGGGGGTGTGTGTGGGACAGGGCCTCGCTGGCCCGAGGGTGGGGTTGGGGAAAGCAGGACGTTGGAGGAGCACAGAGCCCCGGGGCTGCTGTCCCGGCGTCCGTGGTGCCGGCGGGGCGGAGGCGGCGCGGACCCGGCCCGGCGTCCAGGCCAGGGCCCGGGCGTTGGGCTGGGGCTTCGGCTCAGCGCAGGCTCTTGGGGCAGCTCAGCGGCAGCTCCCGGCGTCTACGGCCATACCACCCTGAACGCGCCCGATCTCGTCTGATCTCGGAAGCTAAGCAGGGTCGGGCCTGGTTAGTACTTGGATGGGAGACCGCCTGGGAATACCGGGTGCTGTAGGCTTTTTTGCCTGTCTCTCTGTCTCTCTCGGTCTCTCGCTTTTGCCCGCGGCCCAGGCCGGCGTCCCGGGACAGCTACAGGTCCCCCACCCCCACCCCGGCCCTGGTGGCCAGCCCCGAAACCAACGCCGCTGCGGTCGCTCGCTGGATCAGGGGCTGCCCTCCGTCTGCTTCCGCCCCTCCCTCTCCCTCAGCCTCACCTTGAGCCTCAGGCTCAACGTCAGGACCCATCTGCACTCGGCGTTGCGGGCCCGGGCCGGCCATTCAGGCCCTAGGCTCGTGAGTCCTCCAGGCCAGCAGTCTCCGGGTGCCCTCGGGTCGGGGGTGGACGAGGCCGGAGACACGTCGAATGATGTCAGGGAACAAGGGCTTCGTCAAAAGGCGTGGCAGGATGTGTGCGGGGGTGGAGGTGTGTGTCTGGGTGGGTGCGCGTGTGTCTGTGTGTGTGCTCGGGCCCCCGTTGTCTCTGTGCGTGTGTGTGTGTGTGTGTGTGTGTGTGCGCGCGCTCGTGCCCATTTGTCTCTGTGCGTGCGTGTGTGTGTGTGTGTGTGCGCGTGCGCGTGTGTGTCTGTGCGTGTGTCTGTGGTGGGGCAGGGGAGTGTCAGGGCGGTGGGGTGGGGTGGGCTTGGATGGGGTGGGGTGGGGTGGGGTGCGGCGGGCAAAGGCAACCTAAGGCCGTGCCTGCCCGCTGGCCCGTGTGCCTCGACGCTTCACCGTCTGCCTATAAGCCCGTTGTGCTCCTCCTCCCAAGCCTGCCTCACTAGCAAAGGTCCCAAAGACCTTCCCTGCAGTCTCCCGGCCTCGCGTTCCCCCCATCCCGTGCCGTCCCCTCGTCAGCACCCGGCACCCGACGTGACACAGGCCCTGCCACCCAAATGCTCTCAGGTGGCAGCGGAGAGGGAGAAGCCTTCCGCCGTCGGCAGCCCGGCCGGGCCGGATTCTCCCGGCCCCCGAGGCTGCCCAGCACCACCTGAACCGTCTCTGTCCCTCGCTTGACAAAGCCAGCCCCAGGGACCTGCCGCCCCTTCCGTGTTCGTCCGCCTCCTCTTAATCTTCCTTGCGGTCGTCGTCTTCCTGTCCTTTTCCCCCGCAACCCCGCCCGCCGGCCGACTCCAGCGACTGTCCCCGGCGCTTCAGTGCCCGCCTGTGGGCCCGGCCGCCTGCCGTCCTTCCTCCCGGGGGCCCAGAGCCCTGTGAGGCAGGGCAGGAGCTCGGGCACCTCACCGAGCGGTGCGGGGTGCGTGGCTCCTGGGGGGCGGGGGTGAGGGCGCCCCCGGCGGGCCTCCCTTTGAAGACTGTGGGCCGTGGCTACTCGGCTCCGGGGGAACCGACGGGACGTCTGGGGGATTCGCCGTTGGGTCGTGGTGCTCGGGGGCGGGGGCGGGGGGGGGGGACGGGGGGGGGGAGGAGCCAGGTGAGAGCGGTGTGGTAGGAGGACCTGGCTGTCTGTGCGTCTGTCTCCACCCCTCACCCCTTTTGACCAGCCTCCTCTCCCCCGCCCATCAGAAAGAAACCCTCAGTCCAGCTCTCCTGTCCAGCTCCACCGCCGGCCCACCCCCAGCCTCTCCACGTCCGTCTTGGGGACCAGGACCAATCCCTGTGCGCTTGTGCCCGGTGGAGCGGCAGGGGCCCGGCAGTCCGCCCACCGCAGGCGACGAGCACCCCGTGGGAAGCCGTGCACCCGCGGTGAGCCGACCCGCCGGCCCTCACGGCCAGCGGGCACTAGGGACCGCACGAGGCAAGGCTCCTTCTGGATCCCGGGCCCGGCATGCCGGCGGTGGGGACCGCCCAGACCGAGGTGACGCTGTTCCCGTCGGGTCTGGGAGCCTGCCTGTGCCTCCAAGAAAGGCAGCCAGCTGCGTTCCCCTGCACCGCACCGGCTGGCTCTGCGAGAGGCGCACGGGCACGGGACCGCGCGGCGCGGCGCGGCGCGGCGCGGCGCGACACGGCACGGCACGGCACGGCACAGAACGGGACGACGACCACCCCGTGGCTAGTGTGAGAGAGCAGGCAGGTCCATCCTTCCTTACCTCACCGTCCTGGTCCTGGAAACCCGATGCAAGTGGAAGCGAAGGCAACTGCAAAGGAAAGGCAGGGAGGAGCAAGAGGCAGGCAGGGCGGGCGAGGGGCAAGCGGGATGAGGGGCGGGAGGGGGTGTGTGTGGGACAGGGCCTCGCTGGCCCGAGGGTGGGGTTGGGGAAAGCAGGACGTTGGAGGAGCACAGAGCCCCGGGGCTGCTGTCCCGGCGTCCGTGGTGCCGGCGGGGCGGAGGCGGCGCGGACCCGGCCCGGCGTCCAGGCCAGGGCCCGGGCGTTGGGCTGGGGCTTCGGCTCAGCGCAGGCTCTTGGGGCAGCTCAGCGGCAGCTCCCGGCGTCTACGGCCATACCACCCTGAACGCGCCCGATCTCGTCTGATCTCGGAAGCTAAGCAGGGTCGGGCCTGGTTAGTACTTGGATGGGAGACCGCCTGGGAATACCGGGTGCTGTAGGCTTTTTTGCCTGTCTCTCTGTCTCTCTCGGTCTCTCGCTTTTGCCCGCGGCCCAGGCCGGCGTCCCGGGACAGCTACAGGTCCCCCACCCCCACCCCGGCCCTGGTGGCCAGCCCCGAAACCAACGCCGCTGCGGTCGCTCGCTGGATCAGGGGCTGCCCTCCGTCTGCTTCCGCCCCTCCCTCTCCCTCAGCCTCACCTTGAGCCTCAGGCTCAACGTCAGGACCCATCTGCACTCGGCGTTGCGGGCCCGGGCCGGCCATTCAGGCCCTAGGCTCGTGAGTCCTCCAGGCCAGCAGTCTCCGGGTGCCCTCGGGTCGGGGGTGGACGAGGCCGGAGACACGTCGAATGATGTCAGGGAACAAGGGCTTCGTCAAAAGGCGTGGCAGGATGTGTGCGGGGGTGGAGGTGTGTGTCTGGGTGGGTGCGCGTGTGTCTGTGTGTGTGCTCGGGCCCCCGTTGTCTCTGTGCGTGTGTGTGTGTGTGTGTGTGTGTGTGTGCGCGCGCTCGTGCCCATTTGTCTCTGTGCGTGCGTGTGTGTGTGTGTGTGCGCGTGCGCGTGTGTGTCTGTGCGTGTGTCTGTGGTGGGGCAGGGGAGTGTCAGGGCGGTGGGGTGGGGTGGGCTTGGATGGGGTGGGGTGGGGTGGGGTGCGGCGGGCAAAGGCAACCTAAGGCCGTGCCTGCCCGCTGGCCCGTGTGCCTCGACGCTTCACCGTCTGCCTATAAGCCCGTTGTGCTCCTCCTCCCAAGCCTGCCTCACTAGCAAAGGTCCCAAAGACCTTCCCTGCAGTCTCCCGGCCTCGCGTTCCCCCCATCCCGTGCCGTCCCCTCGTCAGCACCCGGCACCCGACGTGACACAGGCCCTGCCACCCAAATGCTCTCAGGTGGCAGCGGAGAGGGAGAAGCCTTCCGCCGTCGGCAGCCCGGCCGGGCCGGATTCTCCCGGCCCCCGAGGCTGCCCAGCACCACCTGAACCGTCTCTGTCCCTCGCTTGACAAAGCCAGCCCCAGGGACCTGCCGCCCCTTCCGTCTTCGTCCGCCTCCTCTTAATCTTCCTTGCGGTCGTCGTCTTCTTGTCCTTTTCCCCCGCAACCCCGCCCGCCGGCCGACTCCAGCGACTGTCCCCGGCGCTTCAGTGCCCGCCTGTGGGCCCGGCCGCCTGCCGTCCTTCCTCCCGGGGGCCCAGAGCCCTGTGAGGCAGGGCAGGAGCTCGGGCACCTCACCGAGCGGTGCGGGGTGCGTGGCTCCTGGGGGGCGGGGGTGAGGGCGCCCCCGGCGGGCCTCCCTTTGAAGACTGTGGGCCGTGGCTGCTCGGCTCCGGGGGAACCGACGGGACGTCTGGGGGATTCGCCGTTGGGTCGTGGTGCTCGGGGGCGGGGGGGGGGGGCGGGGGGGGGGGGGAGCCAGGTGAGAGCGGTGTGGTAGGAGGACCTGGCTGTCTGTGCGTCTGTCTCCACCCCTCACCCCTTTTGACCAGCCTCCTCTCCCCCGCCCATCAGAAAGAAACCCTCAGTCCAGCTCTCCTGTCCAGCTCCACCGCCGGCCCACCCCCAGCCTCTCCACGTCCGTCTTGGGGACCAGGACCAATCCCTGTGCGCTTGTGCCCGGTGGAGCGGCAGGGGCCCGGCAGTCCGCCCACCGCAGGCGACGAGCACCCCGTGGGAAGCCGTGCACCCGCGGTGAGCCGACCCGCCGGCCCTCACGGCCAGCGGGCACTAGGGACCGCACGAGGCAAGGCTCCTTCTGGATCCCGGGCCCGGCACGCCGGCGGTGGGGACCGCCCAGACCGAGGTGACGCTGTTCCCGTCGGGTCTGGGAGCCTGCCTGTGCCTCCAAGAAAGGCAGCCAGCTGCGTTCCCCTGCACCGCACCGGCTGGCTCTGCGAGAGGCGCACGGGCACGGGACCGCGCGGCGCGGCGCGGCGCGGCGCGACACGGCACGGCACGGCACGGCACAGAACGGGACGACGACCACCCCGTGGCTAGTGTGAGAGAGCAGGCAGGTCCATCCTTCCTTACCTCACCGTCCTGGTCCTGGAAACCCGATGCAAGTGGAAGCGAAGGCAACTGCAAAGGAAAGGCAGGGAGGAGCAAGAGGCAGGCAGGGCGGGCGAGGGGCAAGCGGGATGAGGGGCGGGAGGGGGTGTGTGTGGGACAGGGCCTCGCTGGCCCGAGGGTGGGGTTGGGGAAAGCAGGACGTTGGAGGAGCACAGAGCCCCGGGGCTGCTGTCCCGGCGTCCGTGGTGCCGGCGGGGCGGAGGCGGCGCGGACCCGGCCCGGCGTCCAGGCCAGGGCCCGGGCGTTGGGCTGGGGCTTCGGCTCAGCGCAGGCTCTTGGGGCAGCTCAGCGGCAGCTCCCGGCGTCTACGGCCATACCACCCTGAACGCGCCCGATCTCGTCTGATCTCGGAAGCTAAGCAGGGTCGGGCCTGGTTAGTACTTGGATGGGAGACCGCCTGGGAATACCGGGTGCTGTAGGCTTTTTTGCCTGACTCTCTGTCTCTCTCGGTCTCTCGCTTTTGCCCGCGGCCCAGGCCGGCGTCCCGGGACAGCTACAGGTCCCCCACCCCCACCCCGGCCCAGGTGGCCAGCCCCGAAACCAACGCCGCTGCGGTCGCTCGCTGGATCAGGGGCTGCCCTCCGTCTGCTTCCGCCCCTCCCTCTCCCTCAGCCTCACCTTGAGCCTCAGGCTCAACGTCAGGACCCATCTGCACTCGGCGTTGCGGGCCCGGGCCGGCCATTCAGGCCCTAGGCTCGTGAGTCCTCCAGGCCAGCAGTCTCCGGGTGCCCTCGGGTCGGGGGTGGACGAGGCCGGAGACACGCCGAATGATGTCAGGGAACAAGGGCTTCGTCAAAAGGCGTGGCAGGATGTGTGCGGGGGTGGAGGTGTGTGTCTGGGTGGGTGCGCGTGTGTCTGTGTGTGTGCTCGGGCCCCCGTTGTCTCTGTGCGTGTGTGTGTGTGTGTGTGTGTGTGTGTGTGCGCGCGCTCGTGCCCATTTGTCTCTGTGCGTGCGTGTGTGTGTGTGTGTGTGCGCGTGCGCGTGTGTGTCTGTGCGTGTGTCTATGGTGGGGCAGGGGAGTGTCAGGGCGGTGGGGTGGGGTGGGCTTGGATGGGGTGGGGTGGGGTGGGGTGCGGCGGGCAAAGGCAACCTAAGGCCGTGCCTGCCCGCTGGCCCGTGTGCCTCGACGCTTCACCGTCTGCCTATAAGCCCGTTGTGCTCCTCCTCCCAAGCCTGCCTCACTAGCAAAGGTCCCAAAGACCTTCCCTGCAGTCTCCCGGCCTCGCGTTCCCCCCATCCCGTGCCGTCCCCTCGTCAGCACCCGGCACCCGACGTGACACAGGCCCTGCCACCCAAATGCTCTCAGGTGGCAGCGGAGAGGGAGAAGCCTTCCGCCGTCGGCAGCCCGGCCGGGTCGGATTCTCCCGGCCCCCGAGGCTGCCCAGCACCACCTGAACCGTCTCTGTCCCTCGCTTGACAAAGCCAGCCCCAGGGACCTGCCGCCCCTTCCGTCTTCGTCCGCCTCCTCTTAATCTTCCTTGCGGTCGTCGTCTTCTTGTCCTTTTCCCCCGCAACCCCGCCCGCCGGCCGACTCCAGCGACTGTCCCCGGCGCTTCAGTGCCCGCCTGTGGGCCCGGCCGCCTGCCGTCCTTCCTCCCGGGGGCCCAGAGCCCTGTGAGGCAGGGCAGGAGCTCGGGCACCTCACCGAGCGGTGCGGGGTGCGTGGCTCCTGGGGGGCGGGGGTGAGGGCGCCCCCGGCGGGCCTCCCTTTGAAGACTGTGGGCCGTGGCTGCTCGGCTCCGGGGGAACCGACGGGACGTCTGGGGGATTCGCCGTTGGGTCGTGGTGCTCGGGGGCGCGGGCGGGGGGGGGGAGGAGCCAGGTGAGAGCGGTGTGGTAGGAGGACCTGGCTGTCTGTGCGTCTGTCTCCACCCCTCACCCCTTTTGACCAGCCTCCTCTCCCCCGCCCATCAGAAAGAAACCCTCAGTCCAGCTCTCCTGTCCAGCTCCACCGCCGGCCCACCCCCAGCCTCTCCACGTCCGTCTTGGGGACCAGGACCAATCCCTGTGCGCTTGTGCCCGGTGGAGCGGCAGGGGCCCGGCAGTCCGCCCACCGCAGGCGACGAGCACCCCGTGGGAAGCCGTGCACCCGCGGTGAGCCGACCCGCCGGCCCTCACGGCCAGCGGGCACTAGGGACCGCACGAGGCAAGGCTCCTTCCGGATCCCGGGCCCGGCACGCCGGCGGTGGGGACCGCCCAGACCGAGGTGATGCTGTTCCCGTCGGGTCTGGGAGCCTGCCTGTGCCTCCAAGAAAGGCAGCCAGCTGCGTTCCCCTGCACCGCACCGGCTGGCTCTGCGAGAGGCGCACGGGCACGGGACCGCGCGGCGCGGCGCGGCGCGGCGCGGCGCGACA
This sequence comes from Eospalax fontanierii, assembly GCA_035773235.1. Classification (NCBI taxonomy): domain Eukaryota; kingdom Metazoa; phylum Chordata; class Mammalia; order Rodentia; family Spalacidae; genus Eospalax; species Eospalax fontanierii. The sequence continues at coordinate 457,352 of CM069524.1, read as the reverse complement.
CGGCACGGCACGGCACGGCACAGAACGGGACGACGACCACCCCGTGGCTAGTGTGAGAGAGCAGGCAGGTCCATCCTTCCTTACCTCACCGTCCTGGTCCTGGAAACCCGATGCAAGTGGAAGCGAAGGCAACTGCAAAGGAAAGGCAGGGAGGAGCAAGAGGCAGGCAGGGCGGGCGAGGGGCAAGCGGGATGAGGGGCGGGAGGGGGTGTGTGTGGGACAGGGCCTCGCTGGCCCGAGGGTGGGGTTGGGGAAAGCAGGACGTTGGAGGAGCACAGAGCCCCGGGGCTGCTGTCCCGGCGTCCGTGGTGCCGGCGGGGCGGAGGCGGCGCGGACCCGGCCCGGCGTCCAGGCCAGGGCCCGGGCGTTGGGCTGGGGCTTCGGCTCAGCGCAGGCTCTTGGGGCAGCTCAGCGGCAGCTCCCGGCGTCTACGGCCATACCACCCTGAACGCGCCCGATCTCGTCTGATCTCGGAAGCTAAGCAGGGTCGGGCCTGGTTAGTACTTGAATGGGAGACCGCCTGGGAATACCGGGTGCTGTAGGCTTTTTTGCCTGTCTCTCTGTCTCTCTCGGTCTCTCGCTTTTGCCCGCGGCCCAGGCCGGCGTCCCGGAACAGCTACAGGTCCCCCACCCCCACCCCGGCCCAGGTGGCCAGCCCCGAAACCAACGCCGCTGCGGTCGCTCGCTGGAACAGGGGCTGCCCTCCGTCTGCTTCCGCCCCTCCCTCTCCCTCAGCCTCACCTTGAGCCTCAGGCTCAACGTCAGGACCCATCTGCACTCGGCGTTGCGGGCCCGGGCTGGCCATTCAGGCCCTAGGCTCGTGAGTCCTCCAGGCCAGCAGTCTCCGGGTGCCCTCGGGTCGGGGGTGGACGAGGCCGGAGACACGCCGAATGATGTCAGGGAACAAGGGCTTCGTCAAAAGGCGTGGCAGGATGTGTGCGGGGGTGGAGGTGTGTGTCTGGGTGGGTGCGCGTGTGTCTGTGTGTGTGCTCGGGCCCCCGTTGTCTCTGTGCGTGTGTGTGTGTGTGTGTGTGTGTGTGCGCGCGCTCGTGCCCATTTGTCTCTGTGCGTGCGTGTGTGTGTGTGTGTGTGTGCGCGTGCGCGTGTGTGTCTGTGCGTGTGTCTGTGGTGGGGCAGGGGAGTGTCAGGGCGGTGGGGTGGGGTGGGCTTGGATGGGGTGGGGTGGGGTGGGGTGCGGCGGGCAAAGGCAACCTAAGGCCGTGCCTGCCCGCTGGCCCGTGTGCCTCGACGCTTCACCGTCTGCCTATAAGCCCGTTGTGCTCCTCCTCCCAAGCCTGCCTCACTAGCAAAGGTCCCAAAGACCTTCCCTGCAGTCTCCCGGCCTCGCGTTCCCCCCATCCCGTGCCGTCCCCTCGTCAGCACCCGGCACCCGACGTGACACAGGCCCTGCCACCCAAATGCTCTCAGGTGGCAGCGGAGAGGGAGAAGCCTTCCGCCGTCGGCAGCCCGGCCGGGCCGGACTCTCCCGGCCCCCGAGGCTGCCCAGCACCACCTGAACCGTCTCTGTCCCTCGCTTGACAAAGCCAGCCCCAGGGACCTGCCGCCCCTTCCGTCTTCGTCCGCCTCCTCTTAATCTTCCTTGCGGTCGTCGTCTTCTTGTCCTTTTCCCCCGCAACCCCGCCCGCCAGCCGACTCCAGCGACTGTCCCCGGCGCTTCAGTGCCCGCCTGTGGGCCCGGCCGCCTGCCGTCCTTCCTCCCGGGGGCCCAGAGCCCTGTGAGGCAGGGCAGGAGCTCGGGCACCTCACCGAGCGGTGCGGGGTGCGTGGCTCCTGGGGGGCGGGGGTGAGGGCGCCCCCGGCGGGCCTCCCTTTGAAGACTGTGGGCCGTGGCTGCTCGGCTCCGGGGGAACCGACGGGACGTCTGGGGGATTCGCCGTTGGGTCGTGGTGCTCGGGGGCGGGGGCGGGGGGGGGGCACGGGGGGAGGAGGAGCCAGGTGAGAGCGGTGTGGTAGGAGGACCTGGCTGTCTGTGCGTCTGTCTCCACCCCTCACCCCTTTTGACCAGCCTCCTCTCCCCCGCCCATCAGAAAGAAACCCTCAGTCCAGCTCTCCTGTCCAGCTCCACCGCCGGCCCACCCCCAGCCTCTCCACGTCCGTCTTGGGGACCAGGACCAATCCCTGTGCGCTTGTGCCCGGTGGAGCGGCAGGGGCCCGGCAGTCCGCCCACCGCAGGCGACGAGCACCCCGTGGGAAGCCGTGCACCCGCGGTGAGCCGACCCGCCGGCCCTCACGGCCAGCGGGCACTAGGGACCGCACGAGGCAAGGCTCCTTCTGGATCCCGGGCCCGGCACGCCGGCGGTGGGGACCGCCCAGACCGAGGTGACGCTGTTC
>CM069524.1:382500-450000 GCA_035773235.1 Eospalax fontanierii | reverse complement strand
AGCCAGCTGCGTTCCCCTGCACCGCACCGGCTGGCTCTGCGAGAGGCGCACGGGCACGGGACCGCGCGGCGCGGCGCGGCGCGACACGGCACGGCACGGCACGGCACAGAACGGGACGACGACCACCCCGTGGCTAGTGTGAGAGAGCAGGCAGGTCCATCCTTCCTTACCTCACCGTCCTGGTCCTGGAAACCCGATGCAAGTGGAAGCGAAGGCAACTGCAAAGGAAAGGCAGGGAGGAGCAAGAGGCAGGCAGGGCGGGCGAGGGGCAAGCGGGATGAGGGGCGGGAGGGGGGTGTGTGTGGGACAGGGCCTCGCTGGCCCGAGGGTGGGGTTGGGGAAAGCAGGACGTTGGAGGAGCACAGAGCCCCGGGGCTGCTGTCCCGGCGTCCGTGGTGCCGGCGGGGCGGAGGCGGCGCGGACCCGGCCCGGCGTCCAGGCCAGGGCCCGGGCGTTGGGCTGGGGCTTCGGCTCAGCGCAGGCTCTTGGGGCAGCTCAGCGGCAGCTCCCGGCGTCTACGGCCATACCACCCTGAACGCGCCCGATCTCGTCTGATCTCGGAAGCTAAGCAGGGTCGGGCCTGGTTAGTACTTGGATGGGAGACCGCCTGGGAATACCGGGTGCTGTAGGCTTTTTTGCCTGTCTCTCTGTCTCTCTCGGTCTCTCGCTTTTGCCCGCGGCCCAGGCCGGCGTCCCGGGACAGCTACAGGTCCCCCACCCCCACCCCGGCCCAGGTGGCCAGCCCCGAAACCAACGCCGCTGCGGTCGCTCGCTGGATCAGGGGCTGCCCTCCGTCTGCTTCCGCCCCTCCCTCTCCCTCAGCCTCACCTTGAGCCTCAGGCTCAACGTCAGGACCCATCTGCACTCGGCGTTGCGGGCCCGGGCCGGCCATTCAGGCCCTAGGCTCGTGAGTCCTCCAGGCCAGCAGTCTCCGGGTGCCCTCGGGTCGGGGGTGGACGAGGCCGGAGACACGCCGAATGATGTCAGGGAACAAGGGCTTCGTCAAAAGGCGTGGCAGGATGTGTGCGGGGGTGGAGGTGTGTGTCTGGGTGGGTGCGCGTGTGTCTGTGTGTGTGCTCGGGCCCCCGTTGTCTCTGTGCGTGTGTGTGTGTGTGTGTGTGTGTGCGCGCGCGCTCGTGCCCATTTGTCTCTGTGCGTGCGTGTGTGTGTGTGTGTGTGTGCGCGTGCGCGTGTGTGTCTGTGGTGGGGCAGGGGAGTGTCAGGGCGGTGGGGTGGGGTGGGCTTGGATGGGGTGGGGTGGGGTGGGGTGCGGCGGGCAAAGGCAACCTAAGGCCGTGCCTGCCCGCTGGCCCGTGTGCCTCGACGCTTCACCGTCTGCCTATAAGCCCGTTGTGCTCCTCCTCCCAAGCCTGCCTCACTAGCAAAGGTCCCAAAGACCTTCCCTGCAGTCTCCCGGCCTCGCGTTCCCCCCATCCCGTGCCGTCCCCTCGTCAGCACCCGGCACCCGACGTGACACAGGCCCTGCCACCCAAATGCTCTCAGGTGGCAGCGGAGAGGGAGAAGCCTTCCGCCGTCGGCAGCCCGGCCGGGCCGGATTCTCCCGGCCCCCGAGGCTGCCCAGCACCACCTGAACCGTCTCTGTCCCTCGCTTGACAAAGCCAGCCCCAGGGACCTGCCGCCCCTTCCGTCTTCGTCCGCCTCCTCTTAATCTTCCTTGCGGTCGTCGTCTTCTTGTCCTTTTCCCCCGCAACCCCGCCCGCCGGCCGACTCCAGCGACTGTCCCCGGCGCTTCAGTGCCCGCCTGTGGGCCCGGCCGCCTGCCGTCCTTCCTCCCGGGGGCCCAGAGCCCTGTGAGGCAGGGCAGGAGCTCGGGCACCTCACCGAGCGGTGCGGGGGTGCGTGGCTCCTGGGGGGCGGGGGTGAGGGCGCCCCCGGCGGGCCTCCCTTTGAAGACTGTGGGCCGTGGCTGCTCGGCTCCGGGGGAACCGACGGGACGTCTGGGGGATTCGCCGTTGGGTCGTGGTGCTCGGGGGCGGGGGCGGGGGGGTTGGCGGGGGGGGGAGGAGCCAGGTGAGAGCGGTGTGGTAGGAGGACCTGGCTGTCTGTGCGTCTGTCTCCACCCCTCACCCCTTTTGACCAGCCTCCTCTCCCCCGCCCATCAGAAAGAAACCCTCAGTCCAGCTCTCCTGTCCAGCTCCACCGCCGGCCCACCCCCAGCCTCTCCACGTCCGTCTTGGGGACCAGGACCAATCCCTGTGCGCTTGTGCCCGGTGGAGCGGCAGGGGCCCGGCAGTCCGCCCACCGCAGGCGACGAGCACCCCGTGGGAAGCCGTGCACCCGCGGTGAGCCGACCCGCCGGCCCTCACGGCCAGCGGGCACTAGGGACCGCACGAGGCAAGGCTCCTTCTGGATCCCGGGCCCGGCACGCCGGCGGTGGGGACCGCCCAGACCGAGGTGACGCTGTTCCCGTTGGGTCTGGGAGCCTGCCTGTGCCTCCAAGAAAGGCAGCCAGCTGCGTTCCCCTGCACCGCACCGGCTGGCTCTGCGAGAGGCGCACGGGCACGGGACCGCGCGGCGCGGCGCGGCGCGACACGGCACGGCACGGCACGGCACAGAACGGGACGACGACCACCCCGTGGCTAGTGTGAGAGAGCAGGCAGGTCCATCCTTCCTTACCTCACCGTCCTGGTCCTGGAAACCCGATGCAAGTGGAAGCGAAGGCAACTGCAAAGGAAAGGCAGGGAGGAGCAAGAGGCAGGCAGGGCGGGCGAGGGGCAAGCGGGATGAGGGGCGGGAGGGGGTGTGTGTGGGACAGGGCCTCGCTGGCCCGAGGGTGGGGTTGGGGAAAGCAGGACGTTGGAGGAGCACAGAGCCCCGGGGCTGCTGTCCCGGCGTCCGTGGTGCCGGCGGGGCGGAGGCGGCGCGGACCCGGCCCGGCGTCCAGGCCAGGGCCCGGGCGTTGGGCTGGGGCTTCGGCTCAGCGCAGGCTCTTGGGGCAGCTCAGCGGCAGCTCCCGGCGTCTACGGCCATACCACCCTGAACGCGCCCGATCTCGTCTGATCTCGGAAGCTAAGCAGGGTCGGGCCTGGTTAGTACTTGGATGGGAGACCGCCTGGGAATACCGGGTGCTGTAGGCTTTTTTGCCTGTCTCTCTGTCTCTCTCGGTCTCTCGCTTTTGCCCGCGGCCCAGGCCGGCGTCCCGGGACAGCTACAGGTCCCCCACCCCCACCCCGGCCCAGGTGGCCAGCCCCGAAACCAACGCCGCTGCGGTCGCTCGCTGGATCAGGGGCTGCCCTCCGTCTGCTTCCGCCCCTCCCTCTCCCTCAGCCTCACCTTGAGCCTCAGGCTCAACGTCAGGACCCATCTGCACTCGGCGTTGCGGGCCCGGGCCGGCCATTCAGGCCCTAGGCTCGTGAGTCCTCCAGGCCAGCAGTCTCCGGGTGCCCTCGGGTCGGGGGTGGACGAGGCCGGAGACACGCCGAATGATGTCAGGGAACAAGGGCTTCGTCAAAAGGCGTGGCAGGATGTGTGCGGGGGTGGAGGTGTGTGTCTGGGTGGGTGCGCGTGTGTCTGTGTGTGTGCTCGGGCCCCCGTTGTCTCTGTGCGTGTGTGTGTGTGTGTGTGTGTGTGCGCGCGCGCTCGTGCCCATTTGTCTCTGTGCGTGCGTGTGTGTGTGTGTGTGTGTGCGCGTGCGCGTGTGTGTCTGTGCGTGTGTCTGTGGTGGGGCAGGGGAGTGTCAGGGCGGTGGGGTGGGGTGGGCTTGGATGGGGTGGGGTGGGGTGGGGTGCGGCGGGCAAAGGCAACCTAAGGCCGTGCCTGCCCGCTGGCCCGTGTGCCTCGACGCTTCACCGTCTGCCTATAAGCCCGTTGTGCTCCTCCTCCCAAGCCTGCCTCACTAGCAAAGGTCCCAAAGACCTTCCCTGCAGTCTCCCGGCCTCGCGTTCCCCCCATCCCGTGCCGTCCCCTCGTCAGCACCCGGCACCCGACGTGACACAGGCCCTGCCACCCAAATGCTCTCAGGTGGCAGCGGAGAGGGAGAAGCCTTCCGCCGTCGGCAGCCCGGCCGGGCCGGATTCTCCCGGCCCCCGAGGCTGCCCAGCACCACCTGAACCGTCTCTGTCCCTCGCTTGACAAAGCCAGCCCCAGGGACCTGCCGCCCCTTCCGTCTTCGTCCGCCTCCTCTTAATCTTCCTTGCGGTCGTCGTCTTCTTGTCCTTTTCCCCCGCAACCCCGCCCGCCGGCCGACTCCAGCGACTGTCCCCGGCGCTTCAGTGCCCGCCTGTGGGCCCGGCCGCCTGCCGTCCTTCCTCCCGGGGGCCCAGAGCCCTGTGAGGCAGGGCAGGAGCTCGGGCACCTCACCGAGCGGTGCGGGGTGCGTGGCTCCTGGGGGGCGGGGGTGAGGGCGCCCCCGGCGGGCCTCCCTTTGAAGACTGTGGGCCGTGGCTGCTCGGCTCCGGGGGAACCGACGGGACGTCTGGGGGATTCGCCGTTGGGTCGTGGTGCTCGGGGGCGGGGGCGGGGGGGTGGGACGGGGAGGGGGAGGAGCCAGGTGAGAGCGGTGTGGTAGGAGGACCTGGCTGTCTGTGCGTCTGTCTCCACCCCTCACCCCTTTTGACCAGCCTCCTCTCCCCCGCCCATCAGAAAGAAACCCTCAGTCCAGCTCTCCTGTCCAGCTCCACCGCCGGCCCACCCCCAGCCTCTCCACGTCCGTCTTGGGGACCAGGACCAATCCCTGTGCGCTTGTGCCCGGTGGAGCGGCAGGGGCCCGGCAGTCCGCCCACCGCAGGCGACGAGCACCCCGTGGGAAGCCGTGCACCCGCGGTGAGCCGACCCGCCGGCCCTCACGGCCAGCGGGCACTAGGGACCGCACGAGGCAAGGCTCCTTCTGGATCCCGGGCCCGGCACGCCGGCGGTGGGGACCGCCCAGACCGAGGTGACGCTGTTCCCGTTGGGTCTGGGAGCCTGCCTGTGCCTCCAAGAAAGGCAGCCAGCTGCGTTCCCCTGCACCGCACCGGCTGGCTCTGCGAGAGGCGCACGGGCACGGGACCGCGCGGCGCGGCGCGGCGCGACACGGCACGGCACGGCACGGCACAGAACGGGACGACGACCACCCCGTGGCTAGTGTGAGAGAGCAGGCAGGTCCATCCTTCCTTACCTCACCGTCCTGGTCCTGGAAACCCGATGCAAGTGGAAGCGAAGGCAACTGCAAAGGAAAGGCAGGGAGGAGCAAGAGGCAGGCAGGGCGGGCGAGGGGCAAGCGGGATGAGGGGCGGGAGGGGGTGTGTGTGGGACAGGGCCTCGCTGGCCCGAGGGTGGGGTTGGGGAAAGCAGGACGTTGGAGGAGCACAGAGCCCCGGGGCTGCTGTCCCGGCGTCCGTGGTGCCGGCGGGGCGGAGGCGGCGCGGACCCGGCCCGGCGTCCAGGCCAGGGCCCGGGCGTTGGGCTGGGGCTTCGGCTCAGCGCAGGCTCTTGGGGCAGCTCAGCGGCAGCTCCCGGCGTCTACGGCCATACCACCCTGAACGCGCCCGATCTCGTCTGATCTCGGAAGCTAAGCAGGGTCGGGCCTGGTTAGTACTTGGATGGGAGACCGCCTGGGAATACCGGGTGCTGTAGGCTTTTTTGCCTGTCTCTCTGTCTCTCTCGGTCTCTCGCTTTTGCCCGCGGCCCAGGCCGGCGTCCCGGGACAGCTACAGGTCCCCCACCCCCACCCCGGCCCAGGTGGCCAGCCCCGAAACCAACGCCGCTGCGGTCGCTCGCTGGATCAGGGGCTGCCCTCCGTCTGCTTCCGCCCCTCCCTCTCCCTCAGCCTCACCTTGAGCCTCAGGCTCAACGTCAGGACCCATCTGCACTCGGCGTTGCGGGCCCGGGCCGGCCATTCAGGCCCTAGGCTCGTGAGTCCTCCAGGCCAGCAGTCTCCGGGTGCCCTCGGGTCGGGGGTGGACGAGGCCGGAGACACGCCGAATGATGTCAGGGAACAAGGGCTTCGTCAAAAGGCGTGGCAGGATGTGTGCGGGGGTGGAGGTGTGTGTCTGGGTGGGTGCGCGTGTGTCTGTGTGTGTGCTCGGGCCCCCGTTGTCTCTGTGCGTGTGTGTGTGTGTGTGTGTGTGTGTGTGTGTGTGCGCGCGCTCGTGCCCATTTGTCTCTGTGCGTGCGTGTGTGTGTGTGTGTGTGTGCGCGTGCGCGTGTGTGTCTGTGCGTGTGTCTGTGGTGGGGCAGGGGAGTGTCAGGGCGGTGGGGTGGGGTGGGCTTGGATGGGGTGGGGTGGGGTGGGGTGCGGCGGGCAAAGGCAACCTAAGGCCGTGCCTGCCCGCTGGCCCGTGTGCCTCGACGCTTCACCGTCTGCCTATAAGCCCGTTGTGCTCCTCCTCCCAAGCCTGCCTCACTAGCAAAGGTCCCAAAGACCTTCCCTGCAGTCTCCCGGCCTCGCGTTCCCCCCATCCCATGCCGTCCCCTCGTCAGCACCCGGCACCCGACGTGACACAGGCCCTGCCACCCAAATGCTCTCAGGTGGCAGCGGAGAGGGAGAAGCCTTCCGCCGTCGGCAGCCCGGCCGGGCCGGATTCTCCCGGCCCCCGAGGCTGCCCAGCACCACCTGAACCGTCTCTGTCCCTCGCTTGACAAAGCCAGCCCCAGGGACCTGCCGCCCCTTCCGTCTTCGTCCGCCTCCTCTTAATCTTCCTTGCGGTCGTCGTCTTCTTGTCCTTTTCCCCCGCAACCCCGCCCGCCGGCCGACTCCAGCGACTGTCCCCGGCGCTTCAGTGCCCGCCTGTGGGCCCGGCCGCCTGCCGTCCTTCCTCCCGGGGGCCCAGAGCCCTGTGAGGCAGGGCAGGAGCTCGGGCACCTCACCGAGCGGTGCGGGGTGCGTGGCTCCTGGGGGGCGGGGGTGAGGGCGCCCCCGGCGGGCCTCCCTTTGAAGACTGTGGGCCGTGGCTGCTCGGCTCCGGGGGAACCGACGGGACGTCTGGGGGATTCGCCGTTGGGTCGTGGTGCTCGGGGGCGGGGGCGGGGGGGGGGGACGGGGAGGGGGAGGAGCCAGGTGAGAGCGGTGTGGTAGGAGGACCTGGCTGTCTGTGCGTCTGTCTCCACCCCTCACCCCTTTTGACCAGCCTCCTCTCCCCCGCCCATCAGAAAGAAACCCTCAGTCCAGCTCTCCTGTCCAGCTCCACCGCCGGCCCACCCCCAGCCTCTCCACGTCCGTCTTGGGGACCAGGACCAATCCCTGTGCGCTTGTGCCCGGTGGAGCGGCAGGGGCCCGGCAGTCCGCCCACCGCAGGCGACGAGCACCCCGTGGGAAGCCGTGCACCCGCGGTGAGCCGACCCGCCGGCCCTCACGGCCAGCGGGCACTAGGGACCGCACGAGGCAAGGCTCCTTCTGGATCCCGGGCCCGGCACGCCGGCGGTGGGGACCGCCCAGACCGAGGTGACGCTGTTCCCGTCGGGTCTGGGAGCCTGCCTGTGCCTCCAAGAAAGGCAGCCAGCTGCGTTCCCCTGCACCGCACCGGCTGGCTCTGCGAGAGGCGCACGGGCACGGGACCGCGCGGCGCGGCGCGGCGCGGCGCGGCGCGGCGCGACACGGCACGGCACGGCACGGCACAGAACGGGACGACGACCACCCCGTGGCTAGTGTGAGAGAGCAGGCAGGTCCATCCTTCCTTACCTCACCGTCCTGGTCCTGGAAACCCGATGCAAGTGAAAGCGAAGGCAACTGCAAAGGAAAGGCAGGGAGGAGCAAGAGGCAGGCAGGGCGGGCGAGGGGCAAGCGGGATGAGGGGCGGGAGGGGGTGTGTGTGGGACAGGGCCTCGCTGGCCCGAGGGTGGGGTTGGGGAAAGCAGGACGTTGGAGGAGCACAGAGCCCCGGGGCTGCTGTCCCGGCGTCCGTGGTGCCGGCGGGGCGGAGGCGGCGCGGACCCGGCCCGGCGTCCAGGCCAGGGCCCGGGCGTTGGGCTGGGGCTTCGGCTCAGCGCAGGCTCTTGGGGCAGCTCAGCGGCAGCTCCCGGCGTCTACGGCCATACCACCCTGAACGCGCCCGATCTCGTCTGATCTCGGAAGCTAAGCAGGGTCGGGCCTGGTTAGTACTTGGATGGGAGACCGCCTGGGAATACCGGGTGCTGTAGGCTTTTTTGCCTGTCTCTCTGTCTCTCTCGGTCTCTCGCTTTTGCCCGCGGCCCAGGCCGGCGTCCCGGGACAGCTACAGGTCCCCCACCCCCACCCCGGCCCAGGTGGCCAGCCCCGAAACCAACGCCGCTGCGGTCGCTCGCTGGATCAGGGGCTGCCCTCCGTCTGCTTCCGCCCCTCCCTCTCCCTCAGCCTCACCTTGAGCCTCAGGCTCAACGTCAGGACCCATCTGCACTCGGCGTTGCGGGCCCGGGCCGGCCATTCAGGCCCTAGGCTCGTGAGTCCTCCAGGCCAGCAGTCTCCGGGTGCCCTCGGGTCGGGGGTGGACGAGGCCGGAGACACGCCGAATGATGTCAGGGAACAAGGGCTTCGTCAAAAGGCGTGGCAGGATGTGTGCGGGGGTGGAGGTGTGTGTCTGGGTGGGTGCGCGTGTGTCTGTGTGTGTGCTCGGGCCCCCGTTGTCTCTGTGCGTGTGTGTGTGTGTGTGTGTGTGTGTGTGTGTGCGCGCGCTCGTGCCCATTTGTCTCTGTGCGTGCGTGTGTGTGTGTGTGTGTGCGCGTGCGCGTGTGTGTCTGTGCGTGTGTCTGTGGTGGGGCAGGGGAGTGTCAGGGTGGTGGGGTGGGGTGGGCTTGGATGGGGTGGGGTGGGGTGGGGTGCGGCGGGCAAAGGCAACCTAAGGCCGTGCCTGCCCGCTGGCCCGTGTGCCTCGACGCTTCACCGTCTGCCTATAAGCCCGTTGTGCTCCTCCTCCCAAGCCTGCCTCACTAGCAAAGGTCCCAAAGACCTTCCCTGCAGTCTCCCGGCCTCGCGTTCCCCCCATCCCGTGCCGTCCCCTCGTCAGCACCCGGCACCCGACGTGACACAGGCCCTGCCACCCAAATGCTCTCAGGTGGCAGCGGAGAGGGAGAAGCCTTCCGCCGTCGGCAGCCCGGCCGGGCCGGATTCTCCCGGCCCCCGAGGCTGCCCAGCACCACCTGAACCGTCTCTGTCCCTCGCTTGACAAAGCCAGCCCCAGGGACCTGCCGCCCCTTCCGTCTTCGTCCGCCTCCTCTTAATCTTCCTTGCGGTCGTCGTCTTCTTGTCCTTTTCCTCCGCAACCCCGCCCGCCGGCCGACTCCAGCGACTGTCCCCGGCGCTTCAGTGCCCGCCTGTGGGCCCGGCCGCCTGCCGTCCTTCCTCCCGGGGGCCCAGAGCCCTGTGAGGCAGGGCAGGAGCTCGGGCACCTCACCGAGCGGTGCGGGGTGCGTGGCTCCTGGGGGGCGGGGGTGAGGGCGCCCCCGGCGGGCCTCCCTTTGAAGACTGTGGGCCGTGGCTGCTCGGCTCCGGGGGAACCGACGGGACGTCTGGGGGATTCGCCGTTGGGTCGTGGTGCTCGGGGGCGGGGGCGGGGGGGGGACGGGGGGGGGAGGAGCCAGGTGAGAGCGGTGTGGTAGGAGGACCTGGCTGTCTGTGCGTCTGTCTCCACCCCTCACCCCTTTTGACCAGCCTCCTCTCCCCCGCCCATCAGAAAGAAACCCTCAGTCCAGCTCTCCTGTCCAGCTCCACCGCCGGCCCACCCCCAGCCTCTCCACGTCCGTCTTGGGGACCAGGACCAATCCCTGTGCGCTTGTGCCCGGTGGAGCGGCAGGGGCCCGGCAGTCCGCCCACCGCAGGCGACGAGCACCCCGTGGGAAGCCGTGCACCCGCGGTGAGCCGACCCGCCGGCCCTCACGGCCAGCGGGCACTAGGGACCGCACGAGGCAAGGCTCCTTCTGGATCCCGGGCCCGGCACGCCGGCGGTGGGGACCGCCCAGACCGAGGTGACGCTGTTCCCGTCGGGTCTGGGAGCCTGCCTGTGCCTCCAAGAAAGGCAGCCAGCTGCGTTCCCCTGCACCGCACCGGCTGGCTCTGCGAGAGGCGCACGGGCACGGGACCGCGCGGCGCGGCGCGGCGCGGCGCGACACGGCACGGCACGGCACGGCACAGAACGGGACGACGACCACCCCGTGGCTAGTGTGAGAGAGCAGGCAGGTCCATCCTTCCTTACCTCACCGTCCTGGTCCTGGAAACCCGATGCAAGTGGAAGCGAAGGCAACTGCAAAGGAAAGGCAGGGAGGAGCAAGAGGCAGGCAGGGCGGGCGAGGGGCAAGCGGGATGAGGGGCGGGAGGGGGTGTGTGTGGGACAGGGCCTCGCTGGCCCGAGGGTGGGGTTGGGGAAAGCAGGACGTTGGAGGAGCACAGAGCCCCGGGGCTGCTGTCCCGGCGTCCGTGGTGCCGGCGGGGCGGAGGCGGCGCGGACCCGGCCCGGCGTCCAGGCCAGGGCCCGGGCGTTGGGCTGGGGCTTCGGCTCAGCGCAGGCTCTTGGGGCAGCTCAGCGGCAGCTCCCGGCGTCTACGGCCATACCACCCTGAACGCGCCCGATCTCGTCTGATCTCGGAAGCTAAGCAGGGTCGGGCCTGGTTAGTACTTGGATGGGAGACCACCTGGGAATACCGGGTGCTGTAGGCTTTTTTGCCTGTCTCTCTGTCTCTCTCGGTCTCTCGCTTTTGCCCGCGGCCCAGGCCGGCGTCCCGGGACAGCTACAGGTCCCCCACCCCCACCCCGGCCCTGGTGGCCAGCCCCGAAACCAACGCCGCTGCGGTCGCTCGCTGGATCAGGGGCTGCCCTCCGTCTGCTTCCGCCCCTCCCTCTCCCTCAGCCTCACCTTGAGCCTCAGGCTCAACGTCAGGACCCATCTGCACTCGGCGTTGCGGGCCCGGGCCGGCCATTCAGGCCCTAGGCTCGTGAGTCCTCCAGGCCAGCAGTCTCCGGGTGCCCTCGGGTCGGGGGTGGACGAGGCCGGAGACACGTCGAATGATGTCAGGGAACAAGGGCTTCGTCAAAAGGCGTGGCAGGATGTGTGCGGGGGTGGAGGTGTGTGTCTGGGTGGGTGCGCGTGTGTCTGTGTGTGTGCTCGGGCCCCCGTTGTCTCTGTGCGTGTGTGTGTGTGTGTGTGTGTGTGTGTGCGCGCGCTCGTGCCCATTTGTCTCTGTGCGTGCGTGTGTGTGTGTGTGTGTGCGCGTGCGCGTGTGTGTCTGTGCGTGTGTCTGTGGTGGGGCAGGGGAGTGTCAGGGCGGTGGGGTGGGGTGGGCTTGGATGGGGTGGGGTGGGGTGGGGTGCGGCGGGCAAAGGCAACCTAAGGCCGTGCCTGCCCGCTGGCCCGTGTGCCTCGACGCTTCACCGTCTGCCTATAAGCCCGTTGTGCTCCTCCTCCCAAGCCTGCCTCACTAGCAAAGGTCCCAAAGACCTTCCCTGCAGTCTCCCGGCCTCGCGTTCCCCCCATCCCGTGCCGTCCCCTCGTCAGCACCCGGCACCCGACGTGACACAGGCCCTGCCACCCAAATGCTCTCAGGTGGCAGCGGAGAGGGAGAAGCCTTCCGCCGTCGGCAGCCCGGCCGGGCCGGATTCTCCCGGCCCCCGAGGCTGCCCAGCACCACCTGAACCGTCTCTGTCCCTCGCTTGACAAAGCCAGCCCCAGGGACCTGCCGCCCCTTCCGTGTTCGTCCGCCTCCTCTTAATCTTCCTTGCGGTCGTCGTCTTCCTGTCCTTTTCCCCCGCAACCCCGCCCGCCGGCCGACTCCAGCGACTGTCCCCGGCGCTTCAGTGCCCGCCTGTGGGCCCGGCCGCCTGCCGTCCTTCCTCCCGGGGGCCCAGAGCCCTGTGAGGCAGGGCAGGAGCTCGGGCACCTCACCGAGCGGTGCGGGGTGCGTGGCTCCTGGGGGGCGGGGGTGAGGGCGCCCCCGGCGGGCCTCCCTTTGAAGACTGTGGGCCGTGGCTACTCGGCTCCGGGGGAACCGACGGGACGTCTGGGGGATTCGCCGTTGGGTCGTGGTGCTCGGGGGCGGGGGCGGGGGGGTGGGACGGGGAGGGGGAGGAGCCAGGTGAGAGCGGTGTGGTAGGAGGACCTGGCTGTCTGTGCGTCTGTCTCCACCCCTCACCCCTTTTGACCAGCCTCCTCTCCCCCGCCCATCAGAAAGAAACCCTCAGTCCAGCGCTCCTGTCCAGCTCCACCGCCGGCCCACCCCCAGCCTCTCCACGTCCGTCTTGGGGACCAGGACCAATCCCTGTGCGCTTGTGCCCGGTGGAGCGGCAGGGGCCCGGCAGTCCGCCCACCGCAGGCGACGAGCACCCCGTGGGAAGCCGTGCACCCGCGGTGAGCCGACCCGCCGGCCCTCACGGCCAGCGGGCACTAGGGACCGCACGAGGCAAGGCTCCTTCTGGATCCCGGGCCCGGCATGCCGGCGGTGGGGACCGCCCAGACCGAGGTGACGCTGTTCCCGTCGGGTCTGGGAGCCTGCCTGTGCCTCCAAGAAAGGCAGCCAGCTGCGTTCCCCTGCACCGCACCGGCTGGCTCTGCGAGAGGCGCACGGGCACGGGACCGCGCGGCGCGGCGCGGCGCGGCGCGGCGCGACACGGCACGGCACGGCACGGCACAGAACGGGACGACGACCACCCCGTGGCTAGTGTGAGAGAGCAGGCAGGTCCATCCTTCCTTACCTCACCGTCCTGGTCCTGGAAACCCGATGCAAGTGGAAGCGAAGGCAACTGCAAAGGAAAGGCAGGGAGGAGCAAGAGGCAGGCAGGGCGGGCGAGGGGCAAGCGGGATGAGGGGCGGGAGGGGGTGTGTGTGGGACAGGGCCTCGCTGGCCCGAGGGTGGGGTTGGGGAAAGCAGGACGTTGGAGGAGCACAGAGCCCCGGGGCTGCTGTCCCGGCGTCCGTGGTGCCGGCGGGGCGGAGGCGGCGCGGACCCGGCCCGGCGTCCAGGCCAGGGCCCGGGCGTTGGGCTGGGGCTTCGGCTCAGCGCAGGCTCTTGGGGCAGCTCAGCGGCAGCTCCCGGCGTCTACGGCCATACCACCCTGAACGCGCCCGATCTCGTCTGATCTCGGAAGCTCAGCAGGGTCGGGCCTGGTTAGTACTTGGATGGGAGACCGCCTGGGAATACCGGGTGCTGTAGGCTTTTTTGCCTGTCTCTCTGTCTCTCTCGGTCTCTCGCTTTTGCCCGCGGCCCAGGCCGGCGTCCCGGGACAGCTACAGGTCCCCCACCCCCACCCCGGCCCTGGTGGCCAGCCCCGAAACCAACGCCGCTGCGGTCGCTCGCTGGATCAGGGGCTGCCCTCCGTCTGCTTCCGCCCCTCCCTCTCCCTCAGCCTCACCTTGAGCCTCAGGCTCAACGTCAGGACCCATCTGCACTCGGCGTTGCGGGCCCGGGCCGGCCATTCAGGCCCTAGGCTCGTGAGTCCTCCAGGCCAGCAGTCTCCGGGTGCCCTCGGGTCGGGGGTGGACGAGGCCGGAGACACGTCGAATGATGTCAGGGAACAAGGGCTTCGTCAAAAGGCGTGGCAGGATGTGTGCGGGGGTGGAGGTGTGTGTCTGGGTGGGTGCGCGTGTGTCTGTGTGTGTGCTCGGGCCCCCGTTGTCTCTGTGCGTGTGTGTGTGTGTGTGTGTGTGTGTGTGCGCGCGCTCGTGCCCATTTGTCTCTGTGCGTGCGTGTGTGTGTGTGTGTGCGCGTGCGCGTGTGTGTCTGTGCGTGTGTCTGTGGTGGGGCAGGGGAGTGTCAGGGCGGTGGGGTGGGGTGGGCTTGGATGGGGTGGGGTGGGGGTGGGGTGCGGCGGGCAAAGGCAACCTAAGGCCGTGCCTGCCCGCTGGCCCGTGTGCCTCGACGCTTCACCGTCTGCCTATAAGCCCGTTGTGCTCCTCCTCCCAAGCCTGCCTCACTAGCAAAGGTCCCAAAGACCTTCCCTGCAGTCTCCCGGCCTCGCGTTCCCCCCATCCCGTGCCGTCCCCTCGTCAGCACCCGGCACCCGACGTGACACAGGCCCTGCCACCCAAATGCTCTCAGGTGGCAGCGGAGAGGGAGAAGCCTTCCGCCGTCGGCAGCCCGGCCGGGCCGGATTCTCCCGGCCCCCGAGGCTGCCCAGCACCACCTGAACCGTCTCTGTCCCTCGCTTGACAAAGCCAGCCCCAGGGACCTGCCGCCCCTTCCGTCTTCGTCCGCCTCCTCTTAATCTTCCTTGCGGTCGTCGTCTTCTTGTCCTTTTCCCCCGCAACCCCGCCCGCCGGCCGACTCCAGCGACTGTCCCCGGCGCTTCAGTGCCCGCCTGTGGGCCCGGCCGCCTGCCGTCCTTCCTCCCGGGGGCCCAGAGCCCTGTGAGGCAGGGCAGGAGCTCGGGCACCTCACCGAGCGGTGCGGGGTGCGTGGCTCCTGGGGGGCGGGGGTGAGGGCGCCCCCGGCGGGCCTCCCTTTGAAGACTGTGGGCCGTGGCTGCTCGGCTCCGGGGGAACCGACGGGACGTCTGGGGGATTCGCCGTTGGGTCGTGGTGCTCGGGGGCGGGGGCGGGGGGGGGGACGGGGGGGGGGAGGAGCCAGGTGAGAGCGGTGTGGTAGGAGGACCTGGCTGTCTGTGCGTCTGTCTCCACCCCTCACCCCTTTTGACCAGCCTCCTCTCCCCCGCCCATCAGAAAGAAACCCTCAGTCCAGCTCTCCTGTCCAGCTCCACCGCCGGCCCACCCCCAGCCTCTCCACGTCCGTCTTGGGGACCAGGACCAATCCCTGTGCGCTTGTGCCCGGTGGAGCGGCAGGGGCCCGGCAGTCCGCCCACCGCAGGCGACGAGCACCCCGTGGGAAGCCGTGCACCCGCGGTGAGCCGACCCGCCGGCCCTCACGGCCAGCGGGCACTAGGGACCGCACGAGGCAAGGCTCCTTCTGGATCCCGGGCCCGGCACGCCGGCGGTGGGGACCGCCCAGACCGAGGTGACGCTGTTCCCGTCGGGTCTGGGAGCCTGCCTGTGCCTCCAAGAAAGGCAGCCAGCTGCGTTCCCCTGCACCGCACCGGCTGGCTCTGCGAGAGGCGCACGGGCACGGGACCGCGCGGCGCGGCGCGGCGCGGCGCGGCGCGACACGGCACGGCACGGCACGGCACAGAACGGGACGACGACCACCCCGTGGCTAGTGTGAGAGAGCAGGCAGGTCCATCCTTCCTTACCTCACCGTCCTGGTCCTGGAAACCCGATGCAAGTGGAAGCGAAGGCAACTGCAAAGGAAAGGCAGGGAGGAGCAAGAGGCAGGCAGGGCGGGCGAGGGGCAAGCGGGATGAGGGGCGGGAGGGGGTGTGTGTGGGACAGGGCCTCGCTGGCCCGAGGGTGGGGTTGGGGAAAGCAGGACGTTGGAGGAGCACAGAGCCCCGGGGCTGCTGTCCCGGCGTCCGTGGTGCCGGCGGGGCGGAGGCGGCGCGGACCCGGCCCGGCGTCCAGGCCAGGGCCCGGGCGTTGGGCTGGGGCTTCGGCTCAGCGCAGGCTCTTGGGGCAGCTCAGCGGCAGCTCCCGGCGTCTACGGCCATACCACCCTGAACGCGCCCGATCTCGTCTGATCTCGGAAGCTAAGCAGGGTCGGGCCTGGTTAGTACTTGGATGGGAGACCGCCTGGGAATACCGGGTGCTGTAGGCTTTTTTGCCTGTCTCTCTGTCTCTCTCGGTCTCTCGCTTTTGCCCGCGGCCCAGGCCGGCGTCCCGGGACAGCTACAGGTCCCCCACCCCCACCCCGGCCCAGGTGGCCAGCCCCGAAACCAACGCCGCTGCGGTCGCTCGCTGGATCAGGGGCTGCCCTCCGTCTGCTTCCGCCCCTCCCTCTCCCTCAGCCTCACCTTGAGCCTCAGGCTCAACGTCAGGACCCATCTGCACTCGGCGTTGCGGGCCCGGGCCGGCCATTCAGGCCCTAGGCTCGTGAGTCCTCCAGGCCAGCAGTCTCCGGGTGCCCTCGGGTCGGGGGTGGACGAGGCCGGAGACACGCCGAATGATGTCAGGGAACAAGGGCTTCGTCAAAAGGCGTGGCAGGATGTGTGCGGGGGTGGAGGTGTGTGTCTGGGTGGGTGCGCGTGTGTCTGTGTGTGTGCTCGGGCCCCCGTTGTCTCTGTGCGTGTGTGTGTGTGTGTGTGTGTGTGTGTGTGTGTGCGCGCGCTCGTGCCCATTTGTCTCTGTGCGTGCGTGTGTGTGTGTGTGTGTGCGCGTGCGCGTGTGTGTCTGTGCGTGTGTCTGTGGTGGGGCAGGGGAGTGTCAGGGCGGTGGGGTGGGGTGGGCTTGGATGGGGTGGGGTGGGGTGGGGTGCGGCGGGCAAAGGCAACCTAAGGCCGTGCCTGCCCGCTGGCCCGTGTGCCTCGACGCTTCACCGTCTGCCTATAAGCCCGTTGTGCTCCTCCTCCCAAGCCTGCCTCACTAGCAAAGGTCCCAAAGACCTTCCCTGCAGTCTCCCGGCCTCGCGTTCCCCCCATCCCGTGCCGTCCCCTCGTCAGCACCCGGCACCCGACGTGACACAGGCCCTGCCACCCAAATGCTCTCAGGTGGCAGCGGAGAGGGAGAAGCCTTCCGCCGTCGGCAGCCCGGCCGGGTCGGATTCTCCCGGCCCCCGAGGCTGCCCAGCACCACCTGAACCGTCTCTGTCCCTCGCTTGACAAAGCCAGCCCCAGGGACCTGCCGCCCCTTCCGTCTTCGTCCGCCTCCTCTTAATCTTCCTTGCGGTCGTCGTCTTCTTGTCCTTTTCCCCCGCAACCCCGCCCGCCGGCCGACTCCAGCGACTGTCCCCGGCGCTTCAGTGCCCGCCTGTGGGCCCGGCCGCCTGCCGTCCTTCCTCCCGGGGGCCCAGAGCCCTGTGAGGCAGGGCAGGAGCTCGGGCACCTCACCGAGCGGTGCGGGGTGCGTGGCTCCTGGGGGGCGGGGGTGAGGGCGCCCCCGGCGGGCCTCCCTTTGAAGACTGTGGGCCGTGGCTGCTCGGCTCCGGGGGAACCGACGGGACGTCTGGGGGATTCGCCGTTGGGTCGTGGTGCTCGGGGGCGGGGGCGGGGGGGGCAGGAGCCAGGTGAGAGCGGTGTGGTAGGAGGACCTGGCTGTCTGTGCGTCTGTCTCCACCCCTCACCCCTTTTGACCAGCCTCCTCTCCCCCGCCCATCAGAAAGAAACCCTCAGTCCAGCTCTCCTGTCCAGCTCCACCGCCGGCCCACCCCCAGCCTCTCCACGTCCGTCTTGGGGACCAGGACCAATCCCTGTGCGCTTGTGCCCGGTGGAGCGGCAGGGGCCCGGCAGTCCGCCCACCGCAGGCGACGAGCACCCCGTGGGAAGCCGTGCACCCGCGGTGAGCCGAACCGCCGGCCCTCACGGCCAGCGGGCACTAGGGACCGCACGAGGCAAGGCTCCTTCCGGATCCCGGGCCCGGCACGCCGGCGGTGGGGACCGCCCAGACCGAGGTGATGCTGTTCCCGTCGGGTCTGGGAGCCTGCCTGTGCCTCCAAGAAAGGCAGCCAGCTGCGTTCCCCTGCACCGCACCGGCTGGCTCTGCGAGAGGCGCACGGGCACGGGACCGCGCGGCGCGGCGCGGCGCGGTGCGGCGCGACACGGCACGGCACGGCACGGCACAGAACGGGACGACGACCACCCCGTGGCTAGTGTGAGAGAGCAGGCAGGTCCATCCATCCTTACCTCACCGTCCTGGTCCTGGAAACCCGATGCAAGTGGAAGCGAAGGCAACTGCAAAGGAAAGGCAGGGAGGAGCAAGAGGCAGGCAGGGCGGGCGAGGGGCAAGCGGGATGAGGGGCGGGAGGGGGTGTGTGTGGGACAGGGCCTCGCTGGCCCGAGGGTGGGGTTGGGGAAAGCAGGACGTTGGAGGAGCACAGAGCCCCGGGGCTGCTGTCCCGGCGTCCGTGGTGCCGGCGGGGCGGAGGCGGCGCGGACCCGGCCCGGCGTCCAGGCCAGGGCCCGGGCGTTGGGCTGGGGCTTCGGCTCAGCGCAGGCTCTTGGGGCAGCTCAGCGGCAGCTCCCGGCGTCTACGGCCATACCACCCTGAACGCGCCCGATCTCGTCTGATCTCGGAAGCTAAGCAGGGTCGGGCCTGGTTAGTACTTGAATGGGAGACCGCCTGGGAATACCGGGTGCTGTAGGCTTTTTTGCCTGTCTCTCTGTCTCTCTCGGTCTCTCGCTTTTGCCCGCGGCCCAGGCCGGCGTCCCGGGACAGCTACAGGTCCCCCACCCCCACCCCGGCCCAGGTGGCCAGCCCCGAAACCAACGCCGCTGCGGTCGCTCGCTGGAACAGGGGCTGCCCTCCGTCTGCTTCCGCCCCTCCCTCTCCCTCAGCCTCACCTTGAGCCTCAGGCTCAACGTCAGGACCCATCTGCACTCGGCGTTGCGGGCCCGGGCTGGCCATTCAGGCCCTAGGCTCGTGAGTCCTCCAGGCCAGCAGTCTCCGGGTGCCCTCGGGTCGGGGGTGGACGAGGCCGGAGACACGCCGAATGATGTCAGGGAACAAGGGCTTCGTCAAAAGGCGTGGCAGGATGTGTGCGGGGGTGGAGGTGTGTGTCTGGGTGGGTGCGCGTGTGTCTGTGTGTGTGCTCGGGCCCCCGTTGTCTCTGTGCGTGTGTGTGTGTGTGTGTGTGTGTGTGCGCGCGCTCGTGCCCATTTGTCTCTGTGCGTGCGTGTGTGTGTGTGTGTGTGTGCGCGTGCGCGTGTGTGTCTGTGCGTGTGTCTGTGGTGGGGCAGGGGAGTGTCAGGGCGGTGGGGTGGGGTGGGCTTGGATGGGGTGGGGTGGGGTGGGGTGCGGCGGGCAAAGGCAACCTAAGGCCGTGCCTGCCCGCTGGCCCGTGTGCCTCGACGCTTCACCGTCTGCCTATAAGCCCGTTGTGCTCCTCCTCCCAAGCCTGCCTCACTAGCAAAGGTCCCAAAGACCTTCCCTGCAGTCTCCCGGCCTCGCGTTCCCCCCATCCCGTGCCATCCCCTCGTCAGCACCCGGCACCCGACGTGACACAGGCCCTGCCACCCAAATGCTCTCAGGTGGCAGCGGAGAGGGAGAAGCCTTCCGCCGTCGGCAGCCCGGCCGGGCCGGATTCTCCCGGCCCCCGAGGCTGCCCAGCACCACCTGAACCGTCTCTGTCCCTCGCTTGACAAAGCCAGCCCCAGGGACCTGCCGCCCCTTCCGTCTTCGTCCGCCTCCTCTTAATCTTCCTTGCGGTCGTCGTCTTCTTGTGCTTTTCCCCCGCAACCCCGCCCGCCGGCCGACTCCAGCGACTGTCCCCGGCGCTTCAGTGCCCGCCTGTGGGCCCGGCCGCCTGCCGTCCTTCCTCCCGGGGGCCCAGAGCCCTGTGAGGCAGGGCAGGAGCTCGGGCACCTCACCGAGCGGTGCGGGGTGCGTGGCTCCGGGGGGGCGGGGGTGAGGGCGCCCCCGGCGGGCCTCCCTTTGAAGACTGTGGGCCGTGGCTGCTCGGCTCCGGGGGAACCGACGGGACGTCTGGGGGATTCGCCGTTGGGTCGTGGTGCTCGGGGGCGGGGGCGGGGGGGGGGAGGAGGCAGGTGAGAGCGGTGTGGTAGGAGGACCTGGCTGTCTGTGCGTCTGTCTCCACCCCTCACCCCTTTTGACCAGCCTCCTCTCCCCCGCCCATCAGAAAGAAACCCTCAGTCCAGCTCTCCTGTCCAGCTCCACCGCCGGCCCACCCCCAGCCTCTCCACGTCCGTCTTGGGGACCAGGACCAATCCCTGTGCGCTTGTGCCCGGTGGAGCGGCAGGGGCCCGGCAGTCCGCCCACCGCAGGCGACGAGCACCCCGTGGGAAGCCGTGCACCCGCGGTGAGCCGACCCGCCGGCCCTCACGGCCAGCGGGCACTAGGGACCGCACGAGGCAAGGCTCCTTCTGGATCCCGGGCCCGGCACGCCGGCGGTGGGGACCGCCCAGACCGAGGTGACGCTGTTCCCGTCGGGTCTGGGAGCCTGCCTGTGCCTCCAAGAAAGGCAGCCAGCTGCGTTCCCCTGCACCGCACCGGCTGGCTCTGCGAGAGGCGCACGGGCACGGGACCGCGCGGCGCGGCGCTGCGCGGCGCGGCGCGGCGCGACACGGCACGGCACGGCACGGCACAGAACGGGACGACGACCACCCCGTGGCTAGTGTGAGAGAGCAGGCAGGTCCATCCTTCCTTACCTCACCGTCCTGGTCCTGGAAACCCGATGCAAGTGGAAGCGAAGGCAACTGCAAAGGAAAGGCAGGGAGGAGCAAGAGGCAGGCAGGGCGGGCGAGGGGCAAGCGGGATGAGGGGCGGGAGGGGGTGTGTGTGGGACAGGGCCTCGCTGGCCCGAGGGTGGGGTTGGGGAAAGCAGGACGTTGGAGGAGCACAGAGCCCCGGGGCTGCTGTCCCGGCGTCCGTGGTGCCGGCGGGGCGGAGGCGGCGCGGACCCGGCCCGGCGTCCAGGCCAGGGCCCGGGCGTTGGGCTGGGGCTTCGGCTCAGCGCAGGCTCTTGGGGCAGCTCAGCGGCAGCTCCCGGCGTCTACGGCCATACCACCCTGAACGCGCCCGATCTCGTCTGATCTCGGAAGCTAAGCAGGGTCGGGCCTGGTTAGTACTTGGATGGGAGACCGCCTGGGAATACCGGGTGCTGTAGGCTTTTTTGCCTGTCTCTCTGTCTCTCTCGGTCTCTCGCTTTTGCCCGCGGCCCAGGCCGGCGTCCCGGGACAGCTACAGGTCCCCCACCCCCACCCCGGCCCAGGTGGCCAGCCCCGAAACCAACGCCGCTGCGGTCGCTCGCTGGATCAGGGGCTGCCCTCCGTCTGCTTCCGCCCCTCCCTCTCCCTCAGCCTCACCTTGAGCCTCAGGCTCAACGTCAGGACCCATCTGCACTCGGCGTTGCGGGCCCGGGCCGGCCATTCAGGCCCTAGGCTCGTGAGTCCTCCAGGCCAGCAGTCTCCGGGTGCCCTCGGGTCGGGGGTGGACGAGGCCGGAGACACGCCGAATGATGTCAGGGAACAAGGGCTTCGTCAAAAGGCGTGGCAGGATGTGTGCGGGGGTGGAGGTGTGTGTCTGGGTGGGTGCGCGTGTGTCTGTGTGTGTGCTCGGGCCCCCGTTGTCTCTGTGCGTGTGTGTGTGTGTGTGTGTGTGTGTGTGTGTGTGTGTGCGCGCGCTCGTGCCCATTTGTCTCTGTGCGTGCGTGTGTGTGTGTATGTGTGTGCGCGTGTGCGTGTGTGTCTGTGCGTGTGTCTGTGGTGGGGCAGGGGAGTGTCAGGGCGGTGGGGTGGGGTGGGCTTGGATGGGGTGGGGTGGGGTGGGGTGCGGCGGGCAAAGGCAACCTAAGGCCGTGCCTGCCCGCTGGCCCGTGTGCCTCGACGCTTCACCGTCTGCCTATAAGCCCGTTGTGCTCCTCCTCCCAAGCCTGCCTCACTAGCAAAGGTCCCAAAGACCTTCCCTGCAGTCTCCCGGCCTCGCGTTCCCCCCATCCCATGCCGTCCCCTCGTCAGCACCCGGCACCCGACGTGACACAGGCCCTGCCACCCAAATGCTCTAAGGTGGCAGCGGAGAGGGAGAAGCCTTCCGCCGTCGGCAGCCCGGCCGGGCCGGATTCTCCCGGCCCCCGAGGCTGCCCAGCACCACCTGAACCGTCTCTGTCCCTCGCTTGACAAAGCCAGCCCCAGGGACCTGCCGCCCCTTCCGTCTTCGTCCGCCTCCTCTTAATCTTCCTTGCGGTCGTCGTCTTCTTGTCCTTTTCCCCCGCAACCCCGCCCGCCGGCCGACTCCAGCGACTGTCCCCGGCGCTTCAGTGCCCGCCTGTGGGCCCGGCCGCCTGCCGTCCTTCCTCCCGGGGGCCCAGAGCCCTGTGAGGCAGGGCAGGAGCTCGGGCACCTCACCGAGCGGTGCGGGGTGCGTGGCTCCTGGGGGGCGGGGGTGAGGGCGCCCCCGGCGGGCCTCCCTTTGAAGACTGTGGGCCGTGGCTGCTCGGCTCCGGGGGAACCGACGGGACGTCTGGGGGATTCGCCGTTGGGTCGTGGTGCTCGGGGGCGGGGGCGGGGGGGGGGGACGGGGGGGGGAGGAGCCAGGTGAGAGCGGTGTGGTAGGAGGACCTGGCTGTCTGTGCGTCTGTCTCCACCCCTCACCCCTTTTGACCAGCCTCCTCTCCCCCGCCCATCAGAAAGAAACCCTCAGTCCAGCTCTCCTGTCCAGCTCCACCGCCGGCCCACCCCCAGCCTCTCCACGTCCGTCTTGGGGACCAGGACCAATCCCTGTGCGCTTGTGCCCGGTTGAGCGGCAGGGGCCCGGCAGTCCGCCCACCGCAGGCGACGAGCACCCCGTGGGAAGCCGTGCACCCGCGGTGAGCCGAACCGCCGGCCCTCACGGCCAGCGGGCACTAGGGACCGCACGAGGCAAGGCTCCTTCCGGATCCCGGGCCCGGCACGCCGGCGGTGGGGACCGCCCAGACCGAGGTGATGCTGTTCCCGTCGGGTCTGGGAGCCTGCCTGTGCCTCCAAGAAAGGCAGCCAGCTGCGTTCCCCTGCACCGCACCGGCTGGCTCTGCGAGAGGCGCACGGGCACGGGACCGCGCGGCGCGGCGCGGCGCGGCGCGACACGGCACGGCACGGCACGGCACAGAACGGGACGACGACCACCCCGTGGCTAGTGTGAGAGAGCAGGCAGGTCCATCCTTCCTTACCTCACCGTCCTGGTCCTGGAAACCCGATGCAAGTGGAAGCGAAGGCAACTGCAAAGGAAAGGCAGGGAGGAGCAAGAGGCAGGCAGGGCGGGCGAGGGGCAAGCGGGATGAGGGGCGGGAGGGGGTGTGTGTGGGACAGGGCCTCGCTGGCCCGAGGGTGGGGTTGGGGAAAGCAGGACGTTGGAGGAGCACAGAGCCCCGGGGCTGCTGTCCCGGCGTCCGTGGTGCCGGCGGGGCGGAGGCGGCGCGGACCCGGCCCGGCGTCCAGGCCAGGGCCCGGGCGTTGGGCTGGGGCTTCGGCTCAGC
Organism: Eospalax fontanierii; assembly: GCA_035773235.1. Taxonomy (NCBI): domain Eukaryota; kingdom Metazoa; phylum Chordata; class Mammalia; order Rodentia; family Spalacidae; genus Eospalax; species Eospalax fontanierii. The sequence goes on along the minus strand of CM069524.1, from coordinate 427,158 downwards.
GCAGGCTCTTGGGGCAGCTCAGCGGCAGCTCCCGGCGTCTACGGCCATACCACCCTGAACGCGCCCGATCTCGTCTGATCTCGGAAGCTAAGCAGGGTCGGGCCTGGTTAGTACTTGAATGGGAGACCGCCTGGGAATACCGGGTGCTGTAGGCTTTTTTGCCTGTCTCTCTGTCTCTCTCGGTCTCTCGCTTTTGCCCGCGGCCCAGGCCGGCGTCCCGGGACAGCTACAGGTCCCCCACCCCCACCCCGGCCCAGGTGGCCAGCCCCGAAACCAACGCCGCTGCGGTCGCTCGCTGGAACAGGGGCTGCCCTCCGTCTGCTTCCGCCCCCTCCCTCTCCCTCAGCCTCACCTTGAGCCTCAGGCTCAACGTCAGGACCCATCTGCACTCGGCGTTGCGGGCCCGGGCTGGCCATTCAGGCCCTAGGCTCGTGAGTCCTCCAGGCCAGCAGTCTCCGGGTGCCCTCGGGTCGGGGGTGGACGAGGCCGGAGACACGCCGAATGATGTCAGGGAACAAGGGCTTCGTCAAAAGGCGTGGCAGGATGTGTGCGGGGGTGGAGGTGTGTGTCTGGGTGGGTGCGCGTGTGTCTGTGTGTGTGCTCGGGCCCCCGTTGTCTCTGTGCGTGTGTGTGTGTGTGTGTGTGTGTGTGCGCGCGCTCGTGCCCATTTGTCTCTGTGCGTGCGTGTGTGTGTGTGTGTGTGTGCGCGTGCGCGTGTGTGTCTGTGCGTGTGTCTGTGGTGGGGCAGGGGAGTGTCAGGGCGGTGGGGTGGGGTGGGCTTGGATGGGGTGGGGTGGGGTGGGGTGCGGCGGGCAAAGGCAACCTAAGGCCGTGCCTGCCCGCTGGCCCGTGTGCCTCGACGCTTCACCGTCTGCCTATAAGCCCGTTGTGCTCCTCCTCCCAAGCCTGCCTCACTAGCAAAGGTCCCAAAGACCTTCCCTGCAGTCTCCCGGCCTCGCGTCCCCCCCATCCCGTGCCGTCCCCTCGTCAGCACCCGGCACCCGACGTGACACAGGCCCTGCCACCCAAATGCTCTCAGGTGGCAGCGGAGAGGGAGAAGCCTTCCGCCGTCGGCAGCCCGGCCGGGCCGGATTCTCCCGGCCCCCGAGGCTGCCCAGCACCACCTGAACCGTCTCTGTCCCTCGCTTGACAAAGCCAGCCCCAGGGACCTGCCGCCCCTTCCGTCTTCGTCCGCCTCCTCTTAATCTTCCTTGCGGTCGTCGTCTTCTTGTGCTTTTCCCCCGCAACCCCGCCCGCCGGCCGACTCCAGCGACTGTCCCCGGCGCTTCAGTGCCCGCCTGTGGGCCCGGCCGCCTGCCGTCCTTCCTCCCGGGGGCCCAGAGCCCTGTGAGGCAGGGCAGGAGCTCGGGCACCTCACCGAGCGGTGCGGGGTGCGTGGCTCCTGGGGGGCGGGGGTGAGGGCGCCCCCGGCGGGCCCTCCCTTTGAAGAATGTGGGCCGTGGCTGCTCGGCTCCGGGGGAACCGACGGGACGTCTGGGGGATTCGCCGTTGGGTCGTGGTGCTCGGGGGCGGGGGCGGGGGGGGGGAGGAGGCAGGTGAGAGCGGTGTGGTAGGAGGACCTGGCTGTCTGTGCGTCTGTCTCCACCCCTCACCCCTTTTGACCAGCCTCCTCTCCCCCGCCCATCAGAAAGAAACCCTCAGTCCAGCTCTCCTGTCCAGCTCCACCGCCGGCCCACCCCCAGCCTCTCCACGTCCGTCTTGGGGACCAGGACCAATCCCTGTGCGCTTGTGCCCGGTGGAGCGGCAGGGGCCCGGCAGTCCGCCCACCGCAGGCGACGAGCACCCCGTGGGAAGCCGTGCACCCGCGGTGAGCCGACCCGCCGGCCCTCACGGCCAGCGGGCACTAGGGACCGCACGAGGCAAGGCTCCTTCTGGATCCCGGGCCCGGCACGCCGGCGGTGGGGACCGCCCAGACCGAGGTGACGCTGTTCCCGTCGGGTCTGGGAGCCTGCCTGTGCCTCCAAGAAAGGCAGCCAGCTGCGTTCCCCTGCACCGCACCGGCTGGCTCTGCGAGAGGCGCACGGGCACGGGACCGCGCGGCGCGGCGCGGCGCGGCGCGGCGCGGCGCGACACGGCACGGCACGGCACGGCACAGAACGGGACGACGACCACCCCGTGGCTAGTGTGAGAGAGCAGGCAGGTCCATCCTTCCTTACCTCACCGTCCTGGTCCTGGAAACCCGATGCAAGTGGAAGCGAAGGCAACTGCAAAGGAAAGGCAGGGAGGAGCAAGAGGCAGGCAGGGCGGGCGAGGGGCAAGCGGGATGAGGGGCGGGAGGGGGTGTGTGTGGGACAGGGCCTCGCTGGCCCGAGGGTGGGGTTGGGGAAAGCAGGACGTTGGAGGAGCACAGAGCCCCGGGGCTGCTGTCCCGGCGTCCGTGGTGCCGGCGGGGCGGAGGCGGCGCGGACCCGGCCCGGCGTCCAGGCCAGGGCCCGGGCGTTGGGCTGGGGCTTCGGCTCAGCGCAGGCTCTTGGGGCAGCTCAGCGGCAGCTCCCGGCGTCTACGGCCATACCACCCTGAACGCGCCCGATCTCGTCTGATCTCGGAAGCTAAGCAGGGTCGGGCCTGGTTAGTACTTGGATGGGAGACCGCCTGGGAATACCGGGTGCTGTAGGCTTTTTTGCCTGTCTCTCTGTCTCTCTCGGTCTCTCGCTTTTGCCCGCGGCCCAGGCCGGCGTCCCGGGACAGCTACAGGCCCCCCCCCCCCACCCCGGCCCAGGTGGCCAGCCCCGAAACCAACGCCGCTGCGGTCGCTCGCTGGATCAGGGGCTGCCCTCCGTCTGCTTCCGCCCCTCCCTCTCCCTCAGCCTCACCTTGAGCCTCAGGCTCAACGTCAGGACCCATCTGCACTCGGCGTTGCGGGCCCGGGCCGGCCATTCAGGCCCTAGGCTCGTGAGTCCTCCAGGCCAGCAGTCTCCGGGTGCCCTCGGGTCGGGGGTGGACGAGGCCGGAGACACGCCGAATGATGTCAGGGAACAAGGGCTTCGTCAAAAGGCGTGGCAGGATGTGTGCGGGGGTGGAGGTGTGTGTCTGGGTGGGTGCGCGTGTGTCTGTGTGTGTGCTCGGGCCCCCGTTGTCTCTGTGCGTGTGTGTGTGTGTGTGTGTGTGTGCGCGCGCGCTCGTGCCCATTTGTCTCTGTGCGAGCGTGTGTGTGTGTGTGTGTGTGCGCGTGCGCGTGTGTGTCTGTGCGTGTGTCTGTGGTGGGGCAGGGGAGTGTCAGGGCGGTGGGGTGGGGTGGGCTTGGATGGGGTGGGGTGGGGTGGGGTGCGGCGGGCAAAGGCAACCTAAGGCCGTGCCTGCCCGCTGGCCCGTGTGCCTCGACGCTTCACCGTCTGCCTATAAGCCCGTTGTGCTCCTCCTCCCAAGCCTGCCTCACTAGCAAAGGTCCCAAAGACCTTCCCTGCAGTCTCCCGGCCTCGCGTTCCCCCCATCCCGTGCCGTCCCCTCGTCAGCACCCGGCACCCGACGTGACACAGGCCCTGCCACCCAAATGCTCTCAGGTGGCAGCGGAGAGGGAGAAGCCTTCCGCCGTCGGCAGCCCGGCCGGGCCGGATTCTCCCGGCCCCCGAGGCTGCCCAGCACCACCTGAACCGTCTCTGTCCCTCGCTTGACAAAGCCAGCCCCAGGGACCTGCCGCCCCTTCCGTCTTCGTCCGCCTCCTCTTAATCTTCCTTGCGGTCGTCGTCTTCTTGTGCTTTTCCCCCGCAACCCCGCCCGCCGGCCGACTCCAGCGACTGTCCCCGGCGCTTCAGTGCCCGCCTGTGGGCCCGGCCGCCTGCCGTCCTTCCTCCCGGGGGCCCAGAGCCCTGTGAGGCAGGGCAGGAGCTCGGGCACCTCACCGAGCGGTGCGGGGTGCGTGGCTCCTGGGGGGCGGGGGTGAGGGCGCCCCCGGCGGGCCTCCCTTTGAAGAATGTGGGCCGTGGCTGCTCGGCTCCGGGGGAACCGACGGGACGTCTGGGGGATTCGCCGTTGGGTCGTGGTGCTCGGGGGCGGGGGCGGGGGGGGGGAGGAGGCAGGTGAGAGCGGTGTGGTAGGAGGACCTGGCTGTCTGTGCGTCTGTCTCCACCCCTCACCCCTTTTGACCAGCCTCCTCTCCCCCGCCCATCAGAAAGAAACCCTCAGTCCAGCTCTCCTGTCCAGCTCCACCGCCGGCCCACCCCCAGCCTCTCCACGTCCGTCTTGGGGACCAGGACCAATCCCTGTGCGCTTGTGCCCGGTGGAGCGGCAGGGGCCCGGCAGTCCGCCCACCGCAGGCGACGAGCACCCCGTGGGAAGCCGTGCACCCGCGGTGAGCCGACCCGCCGGCCCTCACGGCCAGCGGGCACTAGGGACCGCACGAGGCAAGGCTCCTTCTGGATCCCGGGCCCGGCACGCCGGCGGGGGGGGCCGCCCAGACCGAGGTGACGCTGTTCCCGTCGGGTCTGGGAGCCTGCCTGTGCCTCCAAGAAAGGCAGCCAGCTGCGTTCCCCTGCACCGCACCGGCTGGCTCTGCGAGAGGCGCACGGGCACGGGACCGCGCGGCGCGGCGCGGCGCGGCGCGGCGCGGCGCGACACGGCACGGCACGGCACGGCACAGAACGGGACGACGACCACCCCGTGGCTAGTGTGAGAGAGCAGGCAGGTCCATCCTTCCTTACCTCACCGTCCTGGTCCTGGAAACCCGATGCAAGTGGAAGCGAAGGCAACTGCAAAGGAAAGGCAGGGAGGAGCAAGAGGCAGGCAGGGCGGGCGAGGGGCAAGCGGGATGAGGGGCGGGAGGGGGTGTGTGTGGGACAGGGCCTCGCTGGCCCGAGGGTGGGGTTGGGGAAAGCAGGACGTTGGAGGAGCACAGAGCCCCGGGGCTGCTGTCCCGGCGTCCGTGGTGCCGGCGGGGCGGAGGCGGCGCGGACCCGGCCCGGCGTCCAGGCCAGGGCCCGGGCGTTGGGCTGGGGCTTCGGCTCAGCGCAGGCTCTTGGGGCAGCTCAGCGGCAGCTCCCGGCGTCTACGGCCATACCACCCTGAACGCGCCCGATCTCGTCTGATCTCGGAAGCTAAGCAGGGTCGGGCCTGGTTAGTACTTGGATGGGAGACCGCCTGGGAATACCGGGTGCTGTAGGCTTTTTTGCCTGTCTCTCTGTCTCTCTCGGTCTCTCGCTTTTGCCCGCGGCCCAGGCCGGCGTCCCGGGACAGCTACAGGTCCCCCACCCCCACCCCGGCCCAGGTGGCCAGCCCCGAAACCAACGCCGCTGCGGTCGCTCGCTGGATCAGGGGCTGCCCTCCGTCTGCTTCCGCCCCTCCCTCTCCCTCAGCCTCACCTTGAGCCTCAGGCTCAACGTCAGGACCCATCTGCACTCGGCGTTGCGGGCCCGGGCCGGCCATTCAGGCCCTAGGGCTCGTGAGTCCTCCAGGCCAGCAGTCTCCGGGTGCCCTCGGGTCGGGGGTGGACGAGCACGGACACCGGCCGAATGATGCCAGGGAACAAGGGCTTCGTCAAAAGGCGTGGCAGGATGTGTGCGGGGGTGGAGGTGTGTGTCTGGGTGGGTGCGCGTGTGTCTGTGTGTGTGCTCGGGCCCCCGTTGTCTCTGTGGCGTGTGTGTGTGTGTGTGTGTGTGTGCGCGCGCGCCTCGTGCCCATTTGTCTCTGTGCGAGCGTGTGTGTGTGTGTGTGGGGGCGCGTGCGCGTGTGTGTCTGTGCGTGTGTCTGTGGTGGGGCAGGGGAGTGTCAGGGCGGTGGGGTGGGGTGGGCTTGGATGGGGTGGGGTGGGGTGGGGTGCGGCGGGCAAAGGCAACCTAAGGCCGTGCCTGCCCGCTGGCCCGTGTGCCTCGACGCTTCACCGTCTGCCTATAAGCCCGTTGTGCTCCTCCTCCCAAGCCTGCCTCACTAGCAAAGGTCCCAAAGACCTTCCCTGCAGTCTCCCGGCCTCGCGTTCCCCCCATCCCGTGCCGTCCCCTCGTCAGCACCCGGCACCCGACGTGACACAGGCCCTGCCACCCAAATGCTCTCAGGTGGCAGCGGAGAGGGAGAAGCCTTCCGCCGTCGGCAGCCCGGCCGGGCCGGATTCTCCCGGCCCCCGAGGCTGCCCAGCACCACCTGAACCGTCTCTGTCCCTCGCTTGACAAGCCAGCCCCAGGGACCTGCCGCCCCTTCCGTCTTCGTCCGCCTCCTCTTAATCTTCCTTGCGGTCGTCGTCTTCTTGTCCTTTTCCCCCGCAACCCCGCCCGCCGGCCGACTCCAGCGACTGTCCCCGGCGCTTCAGTGCCCGCCTGTGGGCCCGGCCGCCTGCCGTCCTTCCTCCCGGGGGCCCAGAGCCCTGTGAGGCAGGGCAGGAGCTCGGGCACCTCACCGAGCGGTGCGGGGTGCGTGGCTCCTGGGGGGCGGGGGTGAGGGCGCCCCCGGCGGGCCTCCCTTTGAAGACTGTGGGCCGTGGCTGCTCGGCTCCGGGGGAACCGACGGGACGTCTGGGGGATTCGCCGTTGGGTCGTGGTGCTCGGGGGGCGCGGGCGGGGGGGGGGGAGGAGCCAGGTGAGAGCGGTGTGGTAGGAGGGACCTGGCTGTCTGGTGCGTCTGTCTCCACCCCTCACCCCTTTTGACCAGCCTCCTCTCCCCCCGTCCCATCAGAAAGAAACCCTCAGTCCAGCTCTCCTGTCCAGCTCCACCGCCGGCCCACCCCCAGCCTCTCCACGTCCGTCTTGGGGACCAGGACCAATCCCTGTGCGCTTGTGCCCGGTGGAGCGGCAGGGGCCCGGCAGTCCGCCCACCGCAGGCGACGAGCACCCCGTGGGAAGCCGTGCACCCGCGGTGAGCCGGGCCGCCGGCCCTCACGGCCAGCGGGCACTAGGGGCCGCACGAGGCAAGGCTCCTGCTGGGTCCCGGGCCCCGCACGCCGGCGCCGGGGACCCGCCCAGACCGAGGTGACGCTGTTCCCGTCGGGTCTGGGAGCCTGCCTGTGCCTCCAAGAAAGGCAGCCAGCTGCGTTCCCCTGCACCGCACCGGCTGGCTCTGCGAGAGGCGCACGGGCACGGGACCGCGCGGCGCGGCGCGGCGCGGCGCGGCGCGACACGGCACGGCACGGCACGGCACAGAACGGGACGACGACCACCCCGTGGCTAGTGTGAGAGAGCAGGCAGGTCCATCCTTCCTTACCTCACCGTCCTGGTCCTGGAAACCCGATGCAAGTGGAAGCGAAGGCAACTGCAAAGGAAAGGCAGGGAGGAGCAAGGGGCAGGGAGCGCGGGCGGGGGGCAAGAGGGAGGAGGGGCGGGAGGGGGTGGGGGGGGGACAGGTGTGTGGGACAGGGCCTCGCTGGCCCGAGGGTGGGGTTGGGGAAAGCAGGACGTTGGAGGAGCACAGAGCCCCGGGGCTGCTGTCCCGGCGTCCGTGGTGCCGGCGGGGCGGAGGCGGCGCGGACCCGGCCCGGCGTCCAGGCCAGGGCCCGGGCGTTGGGCTGGGGCTTCGGCTCAGCGCAGGCTCTTGGGGCAGCTCAGCGGCAGCTCCCGGCGTCTACGGCCATACCACCCTGAACGCGCCCGATCTCGTCTGATCTCGGAAGCTAAGCAGGGTCGGGCCTGGTTAGTACTTGGATGGGAGACCGCCTGGGAATACCGGGTGCTGTAGGCTTTTTTGCCTGTCTCTCTGTCTCTCTCGGTCTCTCGCTTTTGCCCGCGGCCCAGGCCGGCGTCCCGGGACAGCTACAGGTCCCCCACCCCCACCCCGGCCCAGGTGGCCAGCCCCGAAACCAACGCCGCTGCGGTCGCTCGCTGGATCAGGGGCTGCCCTCCGTCAGCTTCCGCCCCTCCCTCTCCCTCAGCCTCACCTTGAGCCTCAGGCTCAACGTCAGGACCCATCTGCACTCGGCGTTGCGGGCCCGGGCCGGCCATTCAGGCCCTAGGCTCGTGAGTCCTCCAGGCCAGCAGTCTCCGGGTGCCCTCGGGTCGGGGGTGGACGAGGCCGGAGACACGCCGAATGATGTCAGGGAACAAGGGCTTCGTCAAAAGGCGTGGCAGGATGTGTGCGGGGTGGAGGTGTGTGTCTGGGTGGGTGCGCGTGTGTCTGTGTGTGTGCTCGGGCCCCCGTTGTCTCTGTGCGTGTGTGTGTGTGTGGGTGTGTGTGTGTGTGCGCGCGCTCGTGCCCATTTGTCCTCTGTGCGTGCGTGTGTGTGTGTGTGTGTGCGCGTGCGCGTGTGTGTCTGTGCGTGTGTCTGTGGTGGGCAGGGGAGTGTCAGGGCGGTGGGGTGAGGTGGGCTTGGATGGGGTGGGGTGGGGTGGGGTGCGGCGGGCAAAGGCAACCTAAGGCCGTGCCTGCCCGCTGGCCCGTGTGCCTCGACGCTTCACCGTCTGCCTATAAGCCCGTTGTGCTCCTCCTCCCAAGCCTGCCTCACTAGCAAAGGTCCAAAAGACCTTCCCTGCAGTCTCCCGGCCTCGCGTTCCCCCCATCCCGTGCCGTCCCCTCGTCAGCACCCGGCACCCGACGTGACACAGGCCCTGCCACCCAAATGCTCTCAGGTGGCAGCGGAGAGGGAGAAGCCTTCCGCCGTCGGCAGCCCGGCCGGGCCGGATTCTCCCGGCCCCCGAGGCTTGCCCAGCACCACCTGAACCGTCTCTGTCCCTCGCTTGACAAAGCCAGCCCCAGGGACCTGCCGCCCCTTCCGTCTTCGTCCGCCTCCTCTTAATCTTCCTTGCGGTCGTCGTCTTCTTGTCCTTTTTCCCCGCAACCGCGCCCGCCCGCCGGCCGACTCCAGCGACTGTCCCCGGCGCTTCAGTGCCCGCTGTGGGCCCGGCCGCCTGCCGTCCTTCCTCCCGGGGGCCCAGAGCCCTGTGAGGCAGGGCAGGAGCTCGGGCACCTCACCGAGCGGTGCGGGGTGCGTGGCTCCTGGGGGGCGGGGGTGAGGGCGCCCCCGGCGGGCCTCCCTTTGAAGACTGTGGGCCGTGGCTGCTCGGCCCGCGGGGAACCGACGGGACGTCTGGGGGATTCGCCGTTGGGTCGTGGTGCTCGGGGGCGGGGGCGGGGGGGGGGCGACGGGGGGGGGAGGAGCAGGTGGAGAGCGGTGTGGTAGGAGGACCTGGCTGTCTGTGCGTCTGTCTCCACCCCTCACCCCTTTTGACCAGCCTCCTCTCCCCCGCCCATCAGAAAGAAACCCTCCAGTCCAGCTCTCCTGTCCAGCTCCACCGCCGGCCCACCCCCAGCCTCTCCACGTCCCGTCTTGGGGACCAGGACCAATCCCTGTGCGCTTGTGCCCGGTGGAGCGGCAGGGGCCCGGCAAGTCCGCCCACCGCAGGCGACGAGCACCCCGTGGGAAGGCCGTGCACCCGCGGTGAGCCGACCCGCCGGCCCTCACGGCCAGCGGGCACTAGGGAACCGCACGAGGCAAGGCTCCTTCTGGATCCCGGGCCCGGCACGCCGGCGGTGGGGACCGCCCAGACCGAGGTGACGCTGTTCCCGTCGGGTCTGGGAGCCTGCCTGTGCCTCCAAGAAAGGCAGCCAGCTGCGTTCCCCTGCACCGCACCGGCTGGCTCTGCGAGAGGCGCACGGGCACGGGACCGCGCGGCGCGGCGCGGCGCGGCGCGGCGCGACACGGCACGGCACAGCACGGCACAGAACGGGACGACGACCACCCCGTGGCTAGTGTGAGAGAGCAGGCAGGTCCATCCTTCCTTACCTCACCGTCCTGGTCCTGGAAACCCGATGCAAGTGGAAGCGAAGGCAACTGCAAAGGAAAGGCAGGGAGGAGCAAGAGGCAGGCAGGGCGGGCGAGGGGCAAGCGGGATGAGGGGCGGGAGGGGGTGTGTGTGGGACAGGGCCTCGCTGGCCCGAGGGTGGGGTTGGGGAAAGCAGGACGTTGGAGGAGCACAGAGCCCCGGGGCTGCTGTCCCGGCGTCCGTGGTGCCGGCGGGGCGGAGGCGGCGCGGACCCGGCCCGGCGTCCAGGCCAGGGCCCGGGCGTTGGGCTGGGGCTTCGGCTCAGCGCAGGCTCTTGGGGCAGCTCAGCGGCAGCTCCCGGCGTCTACGGCCATACCACCCTGAATGCGCCCGATCTCGTCTGATCTCGGAAGCTAAGCAGGGTCGGGCCTGGTTAGTACTTGGATGGGAGACCGCCTGGGAATACCGGGTGCTGTAGGCTTTTTTGCCTGTCTCTCTGTCTCTCTCGGTCTCTCGCTTTTGCCCGCGGCCCAGGCCGGCGTCCCGGGACAGCTACAGGTCCCCCACCCCCACCCCGGCCCAGGTGGCCAGCCCCGAAACCAACGCCGCTGCGGTCGCTCGCTGGATCAGGGGCTGCCCTCCGTCAGCTTCCGCCCCTCCCTCTCCCTCAGCCTCACCTTGAGCCTCAGGCTCAACGTCAGGACCCATCTGCACTCGGCGTTGCGGGCCCGGGCCGGCCATTCAGGCCCTAGGCTCGTGAGTCCTCCAGGCCAGCAGTCTCCGGGTGCCCTCGGGTCGGGGGTGGACGAGGCCGGAGACACGCCGAATGATGTCAGGGAACAAGGGCTTCGTCAAAAGGCGTGGCAGGATGTGTGCGGGGGTGGAGGTGTGTGTCTGGGTGGGTGCGCGTGTGTCTGTGTGTGTGCTCGGGCCCCCGTTGTCTCTGTGCGTGTGTGTGTGTGTGTGTGTGTGTGTGTGCGCGCGCTCGTGCCCGTTTGTCTCTGTGCGTGCGTGTGTGTGTGTGTGTGTGCGCGTGCGCGTGTGTGTCTGTGCGTGTGTCTGTGTTGGGGGAGGGGAGTGTCAGGGCGGTGGGGTGGGGTGGGCTTGGATGGGGTGGGGTGGGGTGGGGTGCGGCGGGCAAAGGCAACCTAAGGCCGTGCCTGCCCGCTGGCCCGTGTGCCTCGACGCTTCACCGTCTGCCTATAAGCCCGTTGTGCTCCTCCTCCCAAGCCTGCCTCACTAGCAAAGGTCCCAAAGACCTTCCCTGCAGTCTCCCGGCCTCGCGTTCCCCCCATCCCGTGCCGTCCCCCTCGTCAGCACCCGGCACCCGACGTGACACAGGCCCTGCCACCCAAATGCTCTCAGGTGGCAGCGGAGAGGGAGAAGCCTTCCGCCGTCGGCAGCCCGGCCGGGCCGGATTCTCCCGGCCCCCGAGGCTGCCCAGCACCACCTGAACCGTCTCTGTCCCTCGCTTGACAAAGCCAGCCCCAGGGACCTGCCGCCCCTTCCGTCTTCGTCCGCCTCCTCTTAATCTTCCTTGCGGTCGTCGTCTTCTTGTCCTTTTCCCCCGCAACCCCGCCCGCCGGCCGACTCCAGCGACTGTCCCCGGCGCTTCAGTGCCCGCCTGTGGGCCCGGCCGCCTGCCGTCCTTCCTCCCGGGGGCCCAGAGCCCTGTGAGGCAGGGCAGGAGCTCGGGCACCTCACCGAGCGGTGCGGGGTGCGTGGCTCCTGGGGGGCGGGGGTGAGGGCGCCCCCGGCGGGCCTCCCTTTGAAGACTGTGGGCCGTGGCTGCTCGGCTCCGGGGGAACCGACGGGACGTCTGGGGGATTCGCCGTTGGGTCGTGGTGCTCGGGGGCGGGGGCGGGGGGACGGGGACGGGGGGGGGAGGAGCCAGGTGAGAGCGGTGTGGTAGGAGGACCTGGCTGTCTGTGCGTCTGTCTCCACCCCTCACCCCTTTTGACCAGCCTCCTCTCCCCCGCCCATCAGAAAGAAACCCTCAGTCCAGCTCTCCTGTCCAGCTCCACCGCCGGCCCACCCCCAGCCTCTCCACGTCCGTCTTGGGGACCAGGACCAATCCCTGTGCGCTTGTGCCCGGTGGAGCGGCAGGGGCCCGGCAGTCCGCCCACCGCAGGCGACGAGCACCCCGTGGGAAGCCGTGCACCCGCGGTGAGCCGACCCGCCGGCCCTCACGGCCAGCGGGCACTAGGGACCGCACGAGGCAAGGCTCCTTCTGGATCCCGGGCCCGGCACGCCGGCGGTGGGGACCGCCCAGACCGAGGTGACGCTGTTCCCGTCGGGTCTGGGAGCCTGCCTGTGCCTCCAAGAAAGGCAGCCAGCTGCGTTCCCCTGCACCGCACCGGCTGGCTCTGCGAGAGGCGCACGGGCACGGGACCGCGCGGTGCGGCGCGGCACGGCACGGCACGGCACGGCACAGAACGGGACGACGACCACCCCGTGGCTAGTGTGAGAGAGCAGGCAGGTCCATCCTTCCTTACCTCACCGTCCTGGTCCTGGAAACCCGATGCAAGTGGAAGCGAAGGCAACTGCAAAGGAAAGGCAGGGAGGAGCAAGAGGCAGGCAGGGCGGGCGAGGGGCAAGCGGGATGAGGGGCGGGAGGGGGTGTGTGTGGGACAGGGCCTCGCTGGCCCGAGGGTGGGGTTGGGGAAAGCAGGACGTTGGAGGAGCACAGAGCCCCGGGGCTGCTGTCCCGGCGTCCGTGGTGCCGGCGGGGCGGAGGCGGCGCGGACCCGGCCCGGCGTCCAGGCCAGGGCCCGGGCGTTGGGCTGGGGCTTCGGCTCAGCGCAGGCTCTTGGGGCAGCTCAGCGGCAGCTCCCGGCGTCTACGGCCATACCACCCTGAACGCGCCCGATCTCGTCTGATCTCGGAAGCTAAGCAGGGTCGGGCCTGGTTAGTACTTGGATGGGAGACCGCCTGGGAATACCGGGTGCTGTAGGCTTTTTTGCCTGTCTCTCTGTCTCTCTCGGTCTCTCGCTTTTGCCCGCGGCCCAGGCGGGCGTCCCGGGACAGCTACAGGTCCCCCACCCCCACCCCGGCCCAGGTGGCCAGCCCCGAAACCAACGCCGCTGCGGTCGCTCGCTGGATCAGGGGCTGCCCTCCGTCTGCTTCCGCCCCTCCCTCTCCCTCAGCCTCACCTTGAGCCTCAGGCTCAACGTCAGGACCCATCTGCACTCGGCGTTGCGGGCCCGGGCCGGCCATTCAGGCCCTAGGCTCGTGAGTCCTCCAGGCCAGCAGTCTCCGGGTGCCCTCGGGTCGGGGGTGGACGAGGCCGGAGACACGCCGAATGATGTCAGGGAACAAGGGCTTCGTCAAAAGGCGTGGCAGGATGTGTGCGGGGGTGGAGGTGTGTGTCTGGGTGGGTGCGCGTGTGTCTGTGTGTGTGCTCGGGCCCCCGTTGTCTCTGTGCGTGTGTGTGTGTGTGCGCGCGCTCGTGCCCGTTTCTCTCTGTGCGTGCGTGTGTGTGTGTGTGCGCGTGTGTGTCTGTGCGTGTGTCTGTGGTGGGGCAGGGGAGTGTCAGGGTGGTGGGGTGGGGTGGGCTTGGACGGGGTGGGGTGGGGTGCGGCGGGCAAAGGCAACCTAAGGCCGTGCGTGCCCGCTGGCCCGTGTGCCTCGACGCTTCACCGTCTGCCTATAAGCCCGTTGTGCTCCTCCTCCCAAGCCTGCCTCACTAGCAAAGTTCCCAAAGACCTTCCCTGCAGTCTCCCGGCCTCGCGTTCCCCCCATCCCGTGCCGTCCCCTCGTCAGCACCCCGCACGCGACGTGACACAGGCCCTGCCACCCAAATGCTCTCAGGTGGCAGCGGAGAGGGAGAAGCCTTCCGCCGTCGGCAGCCCGGCCGGGCCGGATTCTCCCGGCCCCCGAGGCTGCCCAGCACCACCTGAACCGTCTCTGTCCCTCGCTTGACAAAGCCAGCCCCAGGGACCTGCCGCCCCTTCCGTCTTCGTCCGCCTCCTCTTAATCTTCCTTGCGGTCGTCGTCTTCTTGTCCTTTTCCCCCGCAACCCCGCCCGCCGGCCGACTCCAGCGACTGTCCCCGGCGCTTCAGTGCCCGCCTGTGGGCCCGGCCGCCTGCCGTCCTTCCTCCCGGGGGCCCAGAGGCCTGTCAGGCAGGGCAGGAGCTCGGGCACCTCACCGAGCGGTGCGGGGTGCGTGGCTCCTGGGGGGCGGGGGTGAGGGCGCCCCCGGCGGGCCTCCCTTTGAAGACTGTGGGCCGTGGCTGCTCGGCTCCTGGGGAACCGACGGGGCGTCTGGGGGATTCGCCGTTGGGTCGTGGTGCTCGGGGGCGGGGGGGGGGGCGGGGGGGGAGGGGCCAGGTGAGAGCGGTGTGATAGGAGGACCTGGCTGTCTGTGCGTCTGTCTCCACCCCTCACCCCTTTTGACCAGCCTCCTCTCCCCCGCCCATCAGAAAGAAACCCTCAGTCCAGCTCTCCTGTCCAGCTCCACCGCCACCCACCCCCAGCCTCTCCACATCCGTCTTGGGGACCAGGACCAATCCCTGTGCGCTTGTGCCCGGTGGAGCGGCAGGGGCCCGGCAGTCCGCCCACCGCAGGCGACGAGCACCCCGTGGGAAGCCGTGCACCCGCGGTGAGCCGACCCGCCGGCCCTCACGGCCAGCGGGCACAAGGGACCGCACGAGGCAAGGCTACTTCTGGATCCCTGGCCCGGCACGCCGGCGGTGGGGACCGCCCAGACCGAGGTGACGCTGTTCCCGTCGGGTCTGGGAGCCTGCCTGTGCCTCCAAGAACGGCAGCCAGCTGCGTTCCCCTGCACCGCACCGGCTGGCTCTGCGAGAGGCGCACGGGCACGGGACCGCGCGGCGCGGCGCAACACGGCACGGCACGGCACGGCACAGAAAGGGACGACGACCACCCCGTGGCTAGTGTGAGAGAGCAGGCAGGTCCATCCTTCCTTATCTCACCGTCCTGGTCCTGGAAACCCGATGCAAGTGGAAGCGAAGGCAACTGCAAAGGAAAGGCAGGGAGGAGCAAGAGGCAGGCAGGGCGGGCGAGGGGCAAGCGGGATGAGGGGCGTGAGGGGGTGTGTGTGGGACAGGGCCTCGCTGGCCCGAGGGTGGGGTTGGGGAAAGCAGGACGTTGGAGGAGCACAGAGCCCCGGGGCTGCTGTCCCGGCGTCCGTGGTGCCGGCGGGGCGGAGGCGGCGCGGACCCTGCCCGGCGTCCAGGCCAGGGCCCGGGCGTTGGGCTGGGGCTTCGGCTCAGCACAGGCTCTTGGGGCAGCTCAGCGGCAGCTCCCGGCGTCTACGGCCATACCACCCTGAACGCGCCCGATCTCGTCTGATCTCGGAAGCTAAGCAGGGTCGGGCCTGGTTAGTACTTGGATTTGAGACCGCCTGGTAATACCGGGTGCTGTAGGCTTTTTTGCCTGTCTCTCTGTCTCTCTCGGTCTCTCGCTTTTGCCCGCGGCCCAGGCCGGCGTCCCGGGACAGCTACAGGTCCCCCACCCCCACCCCGGCCCAGGTGGCCAGCCCCGAAACCAACGCCGCTGCTGTCGGTCGCTGGATCAGGGGCTGCCCTCCGTCTGCTTACCGCCCCTCCCTCTCCCTCAGCCTCACCTTGACCCTCAGGCTCAACGTCAGGACCCATCTGCACTCGGCGTTGCGGGCCCGGGCCGGCCATTCAGGCCCTAGGCTCGTGAGTCCTCCAGGCCAGCAGTCTCCGGGTGCCCTCGGGTCGGGGGTGGACGAGGCCGGAGACACGCCGAATGATGTCAGGGAACAAGGGCTTCGTCAAAAGGCGTGGCAGGATGTGTGCGGGTGTGGAGGTGTGTGTCTGGGTGGGTGCGCGTGTGTCTGTGTGTGTGCTCGGGCCCCCGTTGTCTCTGTGCGTGTGTGTGTGTGTGTGTGTGTGTGCGCGCGCTCGTGCCCATTTGTCTCTGTGCGTGCGTGTGTGTGTGTGTGTGTGCGCGTGTGTGTCTGTGCGTGTATCTGTGGTGGGGCAGGGGAGTGTCAGGGTGGTGGGGTGGGGTGGGCTTGGATGGGGTGGGGTGCGGCGGGCAAAGGCAACCTAAGGCCGTGCCTGCCCGCTGGCCCGTGTGTCTCGACGCTTCACCGTCTGCCTATAAGCCCGTTGTGCTCCTCCTCCCAAGCCTGCCTCACTAGCAAAGGTCCCAAAGAGCTTCCCTGCAGTCTCCCGGCCTCGCGTTCCCACCATCCCGTGCCGTCCCCTTGTCAGCACCCGGCACCCGACGTGACACAGGCCCTGCCACCCAAATGCTCTCAGGTGGCAGCGGAGAGGGAGAAGCCTTCCGCCGTCGGCAGCCCGGCCGGGCCATTTTCTCCCGGCCCCCGAGGCTGCCCAGCACCACCTGAACCGTCTCTGTCCCTCGCTTGACAAAGCCAGCCCCAGGGACCTGCCGCCCCTTCCGTCTTCGTCCGCCTCCTCTTAATCTTCCTTGCGGTCGTCGTCTTCTTGTCCTTTTCCCCCGCAACCCCGCCCGCCGGCCGACTCCAGCGACTGTCCCCGGCGCTTCAGTGCCCGCCTGTGGGCCCGGCCGCCTGCCGTCATTCCTCCCGGGGGCCCAGAGCCCTGTGAGGCAGGGCAGGAGCTCGGGCACCTCACCGAGCGGTGCGGGGTGCGTGACTCCTGGGGGACGGGGGTGAGGGCACCCCCGGCGGGCCTCCCTTTGAAGACTGTGGGCCGTGGCTGCTCGGCTCCGGGGGAACCGACGGGACATCTGGGGGATTCGCCGTTGGGTCGTGGTGCTCGGGGGCGGGGGGTGGGACGGCGGGGGGGAGGAGCCAGGTGAGAGCGGTGTGGTAGGAGGACCTGGCTGTCTGTGCGTCTGTCTCCACCCCTCACCCCTTTTGACCAGCCTCCTCTCCTCCGCCCATCAGAAAGAAACCCTCAGTCCAGCTCTCCTGTCCAGCTCCACCACCGGCCCACCCCCAGCCTCTCCACGTCCTTCTTGGGGACCAGGACCAATCCCTGTGCGCTTGTGCCCGGTGGAGCGGCAGGGGCCCGGCAGTCCGCCCACCGCAGGCGACGAGCACCCCGTGGGAAGCCGTGCACCCTCGGTGAGCCGACCCGCCGGCTCTCACGGCCAGCGGGCACTAGGGACCGCACGAGGCAAGGCTCCTTCTGGATCCCGGGCCCGGCACGCCAGCGGTGGGGACCGCCCAGACCGAGGTGACGCTGTTCCCGTCGGGTCTGGGAGCCTGCCTGTGCCTCCAAGAAAGGAAGCCAGCTGCGTTCCCCTTCACCGCACCGGCTGGCTCTGCGAGAGGCCCACGGGCACGGGCCAGCGCGGCGCGACACGGCACGGCACGGCACGGCACAGAACGGGACGACGACCACCCCGTGGCTAGTGTGAGAGAGCAGGCAGGTCCATCCTTCCTTACCTCACCGTCCTGGTCCTGGAAACCCGATGCAAGTGAAAGCGAAGGCAACTGCAAAGGAAAGGCAGGGAGGAGCAAGAGGCAGGCAGGGCGGGCGAGGGGCAAGCGGGATGAGGGGCGTGAGGGGGTGTGTGTGGGACAGGGCCTCGCTGGCCCGAGGGTGGGGTTGGGGAAAGCAGGACGTTGGAGGAGCACAGAGCCCCGGGGCTGCTGTCCCGGCGTCCGTGGTGCCGGCGGGGCGGAGGCGGCGCGGACCCGGCCCGGCGTCCAGGCCAGGGCCCGGGCGTTGGGCTGGGGCTTCGGCTCAGCACAGGCTCTTGGGGCAGCTCAGCGGCAGCTCCCGGCGTCTACGGCCATACCACCCTGAACGCGCCCGATCTCGTCTGATCTCGGAAGCTAAGCAGGGTCGGGCCTGGTTAGTACTTGGATGGGAGACCGCCTGGTAATACCGGGTGCTGTAGGCTTTTTTGCCTGTCTCTCTGTCTCTCTCGGTCTCTCGCTTTTGCCCGCGGCCCAGGCCGGCGTCCCGGGACAGCTACAGGTCCCCCACCCCCACCCCGGCCCAGGTGGCCAGCCCCGAAACCAACGCCGCTGCTGTCGGTCGCTGGATCAGGGGCTGCCCTCCGTCTGCTTACCGCCCCTCCCTCTCCCTCAGCCTCACCTTGACCCTCAGGCTCAACGTCAGGACCAATCTGCACTCGGCGTTGCGGGCCCGGGCCGGCCATTCAGGCCCTAGGCTCGTGAGTCCTCCAGGCCAGCAGTCTCCGGGTGCCCTCGGGTCGGGGGTGGACGAGGCCGGAGACACGCCGAATGATGTCAGGGAACAAGGGCTTCGTCAAAAGGCGTGGCAGGATGTGTGCGGGGGTGGAGGTGTGTGTCTGGGTGGGTGCGCGTGTGTCTGTGTGTGTGCTCGGGCCCCCGTTGTCTCTGTGCGTGTGTGTGTGTGTGTGTGTGTGTGCGCGCGCTCGTGCCCATTTGTCTCTGTGCGTGCGTGTGTGTGTGTGTGTGTGCGCGTGTGTGTCTGTGCGTGTGTCTGTGGTGGGGCAGGGGAGTGTCAGGGTGGTGGGGTGGGGTGGGCTTGGATGGGGTGGGGTGCGGCGGGCAAAGGCAACCTAAGGCCGTGCCTGCCCGCTGGCCCGTGTGTCTCGACGCTTCACCGTCTGCCTATAAGCCCGTTGTGCTCCTCCTCCCAAGCCTGCCTCACTAGCAAAGGTCCCAAAGAGCTTCCCTGCAGTCTCCCGGCCTCGCGTTCCCACCATCCTGTGCCGTCCCCTCGTCAGCACCCGGCACCCGACGTGACACAGGCCCTGCCACCCAAATGCTCTCAGGTGGCAGCGGAGAGGGAGAAGCCTTCCGCCGTCGGCAGCCCGGCCGGGCCATTTTCTCCCGGCCCCCGAGGCTGCCCAGCACCACCTGAACCGTCTCTGTCCCTCGCTTGACAAAGCCAGCCCCAGGGACCTGCCGCCCCTTCCGTCTTCGTCCGCCTCCTCTTAATCTTCCTTGCGGTCGTCGTCTTCTTGTCCTTTTCCCCCGCAACCCCGCCCGCCGGCCGACTCCAGCGACTGTCCCCGGCGCTTCAGTGCCCGCCTGTGGGCCCGGCCGCCTGCCGTCATTCCTCCCGGGGGCCCAGAGCCCTGTGAGGCAGGGCAGGAGCTCGGGCACCTCACCGAGCGGTGCGGGGTGCGTGACTCCTGGGGGGCGGGGGTGAGGGCACCCCCGGCGGGCCTCCCTTTGAAGACTGTGGGCCGTGGCTGCTCGGCTCCGGGGGAACCGACGGGACATCTGGGGGATTCGCCGTTGGGTCGTGGTGCTCGGGGGCGGGGGGTGGGACGGCGGGGGGGAGGAGCCAGGTGAGAGCGGTGTGGTAGGAGGACCTGGCTGTCTGTGCGTCTGTCTCCACCCCTCACCCCTTTTGACCAGCCTCCTCTCCTCCGCCCATCAGAAAGAAACCCTCAGTCCAGCTCTCCTGTCCAGCTCCACCACCGGCCCACCCCCAGCCTCTCCACGTCCTTCTTGGGGACCAGGACCAATCCCTGTGCGCTTGTGCCCGGTGGAGCGGCAGGGGCCCGGCAGTCCGCCCACCGCAGGCGACGAGCACCCCGTGGGAAGCCGTGCACCCTCGGTGAGCCGACCCGCCGGCTCTCACGGCCAGCGGGCACTAGGGACCGCACGAGGCAAGGCTCCTTCTGGATCCCGGGCCCGGCACGCCAGCGGTGGGGACCGCCCAGACCGAGGTGACGCTGTTCCCGTCGGGTCTGGGAGCCTGCCTGTGCCTCCAAGAAAGGAAGCCAGCTGCGTTCCCCTTCACCGCACCGGCTGGCTCTGCGAGAGGCCCACGGGCACGGGCCAGCGCGGCGCGACACGGCACGGCACGGCACGGCACAGAACGGGACGACGACCACCCCGTGGCTAGTGTGAGAGAGCAGGCAGGTCCATCCTTCCTTACCTCACCGTCCTGGTCCTGGAAACCCGATGCAAGTGAAAGCGAAGGCAACTGCAAAGGAAAGGCAGGGAGGAGCAAGAGGCAGGCAGGGCGGGCGAGGGGCAAGCGGGATGAGGGGCGGGAGGGGGTGTGTGTGGGACAGGGCCTCGCTGGCCCGAGGGTGGGGTTGGGGAAAGCAGGACGTTGGAGGAGCACAGAGCCCCGGGGCTGCTGTCCCGGCGTCCGTGGTGCCGGCGGGGCGGAGGCGGCGCGGACCCGGCCCGGCGTCCAGGCCAGGGCCCGGGCGTTGGGCTGGGGCTTCGGCTCAGCGCAGGCTCTTGAGGCAGCTCAGCGGCAGCTCCCGGCGTCTATGGCCATACCACCCTGAACGCGCCCGATCTCGTCTGATCTCGGAAGCTAAGCAGGGTCGGGCCTGGTTAGTACTTGGATGGGAGACCGCCTGGGAATACCGGGTGCTGTAGGCTTTTTTGCCTGTCTCTCTGTCTCTCTCGGTCTCTCGCTTTTGCCCCCGGCCCAGGCCGGCGTCCCGGGACAGCTACAGGTCCCCCACCCCCACCCCGGCCCAGGTGGCCAGCCCCGAAACCAACGCCGCTGCGGTCGCTCGCTGGATCAGGGGCTGCCCTCCGTCTGTTTCCGCCCCTCCCTCTCCCTCAGCCTCACCTTGACCCTCAGACTCAACGTCAGGACCCATCTGAACTCGGCGTTGCAGGCCCGGGCCGGCCATTCAGGCCCTAGGCTCTTGAGTCCTCCAGGCCAGCAGTCTCCGGGTGCCCTCGGGTCGGGGGTGGACGAGGCCGGAGACACGCCGAATGATGTCAGGGAACAAGGGCTTCGTCAAAAGGCGTGGCAGGATGTGTGTGGGGGTGGAGGTGTGTGTCTGGGTGGGTGCGTGTGTGTGTGTGTGTGCCCAGGCCCCCGTTGCCTCTGTGCGTGTGTGTGTGTAAGCACTCGTGCCCCTTTTTCTCTGTTCGTGCGTGTGTGTGTGTGCGCGTGTGTGTCTGTGCGTGTGTCTGTGTTGGGGCAGGGGAGAGAGAGGGTGGTGCAGTGGGGTGGGCTTGGATGGGGTGGGGTGGGGTGCGGCGGGGAAAGGCAACGTAAGGCCGTGCCTGCCCGCTGGCCCGTGTGCCTCGACGCTTCCCGGTCTGCATAAAAGGCCGTTGTGTTCCTCCTCCCAAGCCTGCCTCACTAGCAAAGGTCCCAAAGACCTTCCCTGCAGTCTCCCGGCCTCGCGTTCCCCCTCTTCCCGTGCCGTCCTGGAAACCCGATGCAAATGGAAGCTGCTGTATCCACAGCAAATGCCGCTGTGTAGCCATGTTGGTTCGGTGGTGGAAGCAATGGAAAGAGGGACGTGTGCTTCTCGGAGCTTAGCCCCCCGGCGTTTCCTTGGTAGTCAGCTCATCTCCTGTTACCTGGAACGGATACGATATAACGATGTACCCTGCCATGGATCACTTCCCTCATCTCCTTGCTTATGTTCTTTGTTATCTTGCTTTCTTGTAAATCTTTAGCAATCACTAAAACAGAAAATGAAGCCCATGAATCAACCATTTCCATAGAAGATACTTAGGATTCGCCCCCAGTAATTCAGGCCTTTATGCAAGTCTTAAAAGATCATAGGAAAGCCCCGGAAAAGGAGTGGGGGCTTTTATGGATCAGCTTGAGATGAAACTGTACTTTCACACGAGCATTATAATATTATTTAGCCACCGCAAGGTTGAGGTTAAAAGTTCCAGACTAATTTCTTTGAAACTTTGTATTAAGAGCTTTGCCATAAGTTCAATAAGTTCACTTGGCTGTAACCACAAGACGGATATTGAGAAACCTCAGAATATAAGATGACCCAAGTTTGTAATGATTAAACTTGTTGCCCCCTTTTGCTTGAACTTGTAACCCTGCCAATTTCCTACTGTAACCCTATAAAACTTCAGATGAGATTTTAGTAAATTGCAGCAGATTCAAGCCTCAACCTGAGTTGTATCTGTCTGTTATTCGCCGAATCCTGAGTTCTCCTAGAGCCTTCACCCCTGTTTTCCCTCGGTATCCAATCTCCTAGAGGGACGGTCCGTGGCAGGTGGTGCCACGAACAGGGACATGAAAGACAGGTAATCTTTTTTTTCTTTCTTTCAGAACTGAGGATCGGATCTTACCAGGGAGGTGCAGTCCCGCCGGTAAAGGCTGACCGGTTAAGTGTAAGTAATCTTAGTAACCATGGGGCAACATATGACCAAGAATGACAAAATGTTCCTGCTTATGATTAAGCGCATGCTGGCAACCAGAGGGTTTAAGGTTTCAGAACACCTACTGTGAGAGTTCTTAACCTTTATTAAAAAGGTCAGTCCATGGTTCATGGAGGATGGCGCTATGACTATTGGTGAATGGAAAAAGGTTGGTAAAGAGATGCGCCGCTATGTTCAGCAAAATGGGGCAAAAACCCTGCCAGCACAAGCTTACCCGTTATGGTTACAGATTAGAGAATTACTTACTGAATCATCTGACTTTGAGGGACTTGTACAAGAAACAGCATCAGTTGACGACAGCCATGAGTCACTAATTATATTGGGGGAAGATTCTAAGCCTCCTGAATATGGGGCATGCTCAGAAAAGGCCCCTAAGATATTTCTAGGACAAGAAACAGATGAGGATGATTTTGACATCGCTGATGAAACGGTAAAAATCACTCTGTGAGGACAGAGATCATGATTCTCATAAATTGTTAAAAACTTGTCCTCTTAAGGCAAAAAAGCGACCTCCTTTGCCGCCTGTAGGATTTTGAGTAGCCTTAGTAGAAGCACGGAGGCTTGGGGATTTTTCTTTCACTTTCCCTGTAGCGGAGGCACTTGAAGATGACGACACTCCCCAGTGGGAACCGCTTCCTCTAAAGACACTTAAAGAGTTACAATCCGTTGTAAAAACTGTAGGACCTTCTGCCCCGTATACCTTACAGGTTGTAGATATGATTGCCAGTCTATGGTTAACTCCTTATGACTGGCATCAGACGGCTAAGGCTACTCTTTCTCCTGGAGATTATATTCTCTGGAGAACAGAATATGAGGATCGCAGTAAAGAAACAGTAATTAATTCCCTCAAAAAACGAGGCCCGAAGCCAACCATGAATATGCTCATGGGAATTAATGATTATGCCACCAATCAATCCCAAATTACCATCCCTAAAGAAATTTTGGAGGCTATAACGGGTAATGCTGTCCAGGCTTGGCGTAAAATACCCCCTCCAGGAATAAAGGGTGGAGAGTTGGCAAGCATAAGGCAGGGAATTGAAGAGCCCTATCAGGAGTTTGTGTCTAAGCTGGAAGAAGCAGTACATAGAATGCTCCCTCCCTCAGAAGGAACGGATATGCTTATTAAGCAGTTAGCATGGGAAAATGCCAATGCCCTGTGTCGAGATCTTATTCGCCCTCTAAGGAAGACAGGAACTTTACAAGATTTTATAAAAGTATGCATGAATGCCTCACCAGCAGTAGTCCAAGGTATGGCTTACGCTGCAGCCATGAAAGGAGAAAGATTTGGCACATATGTAAAAAAGACCTTTGGAGGGGGCCAAAAAGGACCCCAAAGGGAAATTGTTTGCTATAATTGCAACAAACCAGGGCATGTGCAACGAGAATGCAAATTAAAAAGGGGGCCCACTGATAAGGGTACTCCAGGTATATGCCCCCGATGCAAAAAAGGAAAGCATTGGAAAAATGAATGCAAATCTAAATTTCATAAGGATGGTACTCTTTTAGGAAAACAACAGGAGTGAAAAAACTAGATGAGGGGCTGACTCCTGGCCCCTGTAAATCAGGAGAAACAGAGGGTACTCAAAGTAAGGGGCAAAAGGAAAATAACGAAATTTCCTCCTTAAGGCCAGAAGCTCCTGAATTTACAATTCACTCATTGCCAAGAGCCACCCCAGGAAGTGCAGGATTAGATCTTGCTAGTACTAAAGACCTTATTTTGACTAAATGGGATGGAATTGCAATAGTACCAACTGGTGTACAGGGACAACTTTTGCCCCAGACAGTGGGTCTAATAATAGGAAGGAGCTCAAACTATAAGAAGAACTTTGAAGTGCTTCCGGGGATAGTAGACTGTGACACTGAAGCAGAAATAAAAGTTATGGTAAAGCCTTTATCAGAAACTATACAGGTACATAAAGGACAAAGAATAGCACAATTAATCTTATTACCTTATATTAATCTTCCTAATAAAACTATGTTGCCCACCAGAGGGGAAGGCCAGTTTGGGTCCTCAGACCTAGTAGCATGGGTTCAAGACTTACAAGAAAGACCTTTTAAAAATATAAAATTAAATGGAAAAAGGTTTAGAGGTCTTTTAGACACAGGGGCTGATAAAACTTGTATAGCTGCTCAAGATTGGCCCTCACACTGGCCAGTTCAGAAAACAGGATCAACCCTGCTAGGGCTTGGCATGTCCACAGGAGTAATGCAGAGTACTGTGCCCCTTAAATGGGAAACAGAAGATAAACAAGGGTTAGTGAAACCTTATGTTCTTCCTTCCCTACCGTTCTCACTTTGGGGAAGGGATATGATGGAAACTCTAAATTTAAGATTGGTTACTGCTGATCACTTTAGTGACCAACATGTTTTATAGGGGCCACTGCGGATGCATTTTATGCTGACAAAATAATATGGAAAACCAAAGAGCCTGTTTGGATTAGTCAGTGGCCCCTAACACAAGAAAAATTGGAGGCTCTTGAACAATTGGTACAAGACCAGTTAGAAAAAGGACACATAGAAGAAACTAATAGCCCTTGGAATACTCCTGTATTTGTTATAAAGAAGAAATCTGGGAAATGGAGGCTGCTACAAGACCTAAGAGCAGTAAATGCAGTCATGGAAGATATGGGAGCCCTACAGCCTGGATTACCTTCTCCAGTGGCTGTGCCTGAAGGTTGGAATTTGATAATAATTGATCTACAGGATTGTTTCTTTATTATAAAACTTAATCCTGAGGATTGTCCTCATTTTGCCTTTAGTGTTCCATCACCCAATTTTCAGAGGCCTTACAGGAGGTTTCAATGGAAAACCCTACCTCAAGGAATGAAGAATAGTCGTACCTTGTGTCAAAAATTTGTAGATCAAGCCCTGTTGTTAGTAAGAAAAAAATTTAAAGATGCTTATATTATTCATTATATGGATGATATTTTATTGGCCCATCCTAAAAAGGATATTGTTGAGATAATATTATTGGAAGCAGTTACCCAATTGACCTCCTATGGACTTATTATAGCCCCAGAGAAAATACAAAAAAATAAGCCTTTGAGTTATTTAGGTCAATGGATACATAATGATTGTATCTCTACACAGAAAATAGCTATTCGGAGGGATAAATTACAGACCTTGAATGATTTTCAGAAACTTTTGGGTGATATTAATTGGATTAGGCCTTATTTAAAAATAACTACAGGAGCTTTAAGTCCCTTGTTTGCTTTTCTGCAAGGTGATGCCAATCCAAAATCAAAAAGAACACTGACGCCAGAAGCTGTGAAAGCCCTCCAATTAGTAGAAGATGCATTAAATAATGCTAAATTAAAACAACTTAACTATCAGAAAAATTGGGCATTGTTAATATTTGCTACAGCATATACTCCTACTGCTTGCCTTTGGCAGGAAGGAGTATTAGAATGGTTGCATCTACCACATACACAATCAAAAATGCTTGCTGATTATCCATATATGAATGCCTTATTAATAATTAAAGGGAGACAGAGATCAAAGGAATTATTTGGTAGGGAACCTCAAGTAATTGTGTCCCCATATAATAAAATACAAGTGGATAATTTATTACAAAATAATGAAGATTGGATTTTGGCTTTACAAGGTTTTACAGGTCAAATTTTATTCCATTACCCAAAACATCCTTTGGTGGAATTTACAAAGAATGTGTCATTTATTTTCCCCCGCCTTTGTGCTCATGCACCTTTACCTGCTGCCTTAACAGTTTTTACTGATGGTTCATCTACAGGAAAATCTGTAGTTTATGTAAAAAATCATCCACCGCTTGTAGAACAAGGACCGTGCACTTCTGCACAACAAGCGGAAATTGCGGCTGTCATTCTTGCTTTTAAAAATTATTCTGAAAAATTGAACCTTTATACAGACTCAAAATATGTGGTTTCGCTGTTTCCGGCAATAGAGACTGCTCTTCTTTCAGGCTCCTCTCACATCCTTCCATTACTAAAAGCATTGCAAAGCTTAATCTTACAAAGAAAAAATTCGTTCTACATTGGACATATACGCGCTCATTCTAATCTGCCTGGACCATTGGCTGAGGGCAATGATGCCGCCGATTTATTAACCAGAAATGTTTTAATCTCAGCAGTAGCTGAAGCACAAGAAAGTCATGCCTTGCATCATCAAAATGCTCAGGCTTTGAGACGCATGTTCTCTTTAACTAGAGAGCAGGCTCGACAAATTGTAAAAACCTGTTCGGCTTGCCCTCAGATCTATCATCCACCAAAAATGGGCGTTAATCCCCGAGGACTTAAAGCCAATGTGCTGTGGCAAATGGATGTTACACACATCTCATCTATTGGAAAATTAAGATATGTACATGTTACTATTGATACTTTTTCACATCTAATTTTTACTTCCGCCCGAACGGGAGAAGCTGCCAAGGATGTTTTCCAACATCTTAGCCAATGTTTTTCCTTTATGTGAAAACCATTTCAGATTAAAACTGATAATGGTCCAGCATATACTTCTAAGGCTTTTGAATCCTTTTGCTTACAGTGGCACATTAGTCACTCTACTGGCATTCCTTATAATCCTCAAGGTCAGGCTATCATTGAAAGAGCCCATCAGGTCTTAAAAAATCAAATTGAAAGACTTCAAAAGGCTAACTCTTATTTTACTCCTCATCATGTTTTATCTCATGCCTTGTTTGTAATTAATCACTTAAACACTAATGAGCAGGGTAAAACTCCCGCTCTGATACATTGGGCCACTGAAACTCATGGCAGTTTGCCTAAAGTTTTATGGAAAGATCTTCTTTCTGGACAATGGAAAGGACCCGATGTTCTCATAAATTCGGGACGAGGGTATGCTTGTGTCTTTCCACAGAATGCCGACTCCCCCATCTGGATTCCAGACAGACTGGTCCGACACTCAATCTCAAAGGAAGAAAAGACACCGGAAGCCACACCGGCGAAGAATGAAACTGCTGACGATTGTAATGAAAAGGCTGCCATTTCAGGAGAAGCCACGGACATCGCTGATCTGGACCAAGATTCTTGGCCTGACTAAGGCCGCAAAAACATTACTTTTAAAATAGGGGAAACCAAACCCCTGACTCCTAGCATGTATCTCGTTGCCTTTTTGGCTTTGATTTCTGCTATTCCCACTGTGGAAAGTACAGCCTTTTGGGCGTACATTCCCCGTCCTCCCCTTCTGCAACCTGTGGGTTGGTTTGATCCGGAACCCATAAACATTCTAACCAATGACACATTACGGTTAGGGGGGCTCCAAGATTCTGACGTAAGACCCAATACTTCCTCTTATATAACTTATGAGGGAAAGTCAGATTCGCGACCGATCTGCATTACCCTTCAGGGGAAAGTGCCGGACGGATGTCTGACCACCAGCTATCGCACTTTTTTAACTGATGCCCCTGATCATGTGACTAAAGGTACTCGTTGGATGTGGGAATTTAGCTTATTAACATTGGGATATTCCAATTATAATGAAACTTTTCAGACAGTGAATTTTATGCCTCTTCCTGCTTGTGTACAGCTATATAGAGATGTTAATCAATTTTGGGATGCCTCCTTAACCAAATACCCTACTTGGCTCTCCTGTGGATTTCCACAATCTGCTACTAAATACAGTCCACGAGGATTTAATATTGAAATCTGGGATTTTTTGGCATCCTCAGGAAAAGGGAAGTATGAACAATATATTAGGGAACATAGTGCCAAATTTCATGGATATAAGCTAAATCTTTTTGGAGAACCGCTTAGACAATGGTACTCTCAGGGCCTAGTAGAACCAACCTGGGTAGCCAAGGATCCTGAATTAGATCCAGCCCCGATGGTTACTCACAAAGATTTGTTTATATTGGTTGCATCTGCAAATATGTTTTTAGAGAAAAAGCCCAACTATACCCGGTCTAAATCTATTGGGATAAAAGCATGTATTTCTTATCCATATGCACTTCTATTAGGACAAGCTACTCGTGTTAATATTACTAAAGTTGGAAATTCTTATTCTGTTGCTTGTCATGCTTGTAAGTTAACAAATTGTATAACTTCTGTTGAGCCTAAAGATGTGGGTGTATTGCTTATTGTTCGTCGCCCACCCTTTGTAATGCTACCAGTAGAATTCGGAGGGGATCCTTGGTATGATAACTCTGCTCTTCAAGTTCTTGATTCCTTAAATTCTCTGATTCGACCGAAAAGATTTGTTGCAGCTTTAATTCTAGGTATTACAGCCTTAATTTCCATCATTACCACTTTTGCTGTAGCAACAACTGCTTTAGTGCAGGAAATTCATACAGCCCACTATGTAAACGATCTTAATAAAAATATAACCTCTGCTCTTTTACAACAGGTAGCCATAGATAATAAACTTGAAGCAAAAATTAATGTTTTGGAAGAAGTCGTTTTAGCACTAGGGCAGGATGTAGCTAATTTAAAGGCCCAACAGGAAGCTCGTTGCCATAGTGGCTTTCGGTCTATCTGTGTTACTCCATTGCCTTATAATACTTCAGCCCCCTGGGAAAAGGTTAAAGCACATTTACAAGGAATCTGGAAAGATAGTGATATAACTCATGACCTTAATGCCCTGCAGAAAGATATTTCAGCTATGAGCCAAGCCCATTTACAATTTGGAGATTTACAATCATTGGCTTCTGCTCTAGAGAATAATATCAGAGCTCTTAATCCTTTGGATTGGATTCAATACATAATTATGATTGCTATTATTGGGTTTCTTATAATCTGTGTGGTCCTTCTTTTTCCTTGTATTCTACGTCTTCTTTTTTGATCCCTAGGCTTGGTACGACAGGAGATTTTTGAGTTTCATTTAAAAAATAAAAAACCGGGAACTGCTGTATCCACAGCAAAAGCCGCTGTGTAGCCATGTTGGTTCGGTGGTGGAAGCAACGGAAAGAGGGACGTGTGCTTCTCGGAGCTTAGCCCCCCGGCGGTTCCTTGGTAATCAGCTCACCTCCTGTTACCTGGAACGGATACGATATAACGATGTACCCTGCCATGGATCACTTCCCTCATCTCCTTGCTTATGTTCTTTGTTATCTTGATTTCTTGTAAATCTTTAGCAATCACTAAAACAGAAAATGAAGCCCATGAATCAACCATTTCCATAGAAGAGACTTAGGGCTCGCCCCCAGTAATTCAGGCCTTTATACAAGTCTTACAAGATCATAGGAAAACCCCGGAAAAGGAGTGGGGGCTTTTATGGATCAGCTTGAGATGAAACTGTACTTTCACACGAGCATTATAATATTATTTAGCCACCGCAAGGTTGAGGTTAAAAGTTCCAGACTAATTTCTTTGAAACTTTGTATTAAGAGCTTTGCCATAAGTTCAATAAGTTCACTTGGCTGTAACCACAAGACGGATATTGAGAAACCATAGAATATAAGATGACCCAAGTTTGTAATGATTAAACTTGTTGCCCCCTTTTGCTTGAACTTGTAACCCTGCCAATTTCCTTCTGTAACCCTATAAAACTTCAGGTGAGATTTTAGTAAATTGCAGCAGATTCAAGCCTCAACCTGAGTTGTGTCTGTCTGTTATTCGCCGAATCCTGAATTCTCCTAGAGCCTTCACCCATGTTTTCCCTCGGTATCCAGTCTCCTAGAGGGACGGTCCGCGCCAGAAGCGAAGGCAACTGCAAAGGAAAGGCAGGGAGGAGCAAGAGGCAGGCAGAGCGGGTGAGGGGCAAGCGGGATGAGGGGCGGGAGGGGGTCTGTGTGGGACAGGGCCTCGCTGGCCCGAGTGTGGGGTTGGGGAAAGCAGGAAGGTGGAGGAGCACAGAGCCCCGGGGCTGCTGTCCCGGCGTCCGTGGTGCCGGCGGGGCGGAGGCGGCGCGGACCCGGCCCGGCGTCCAAGCCAGGGCCCGGGCGTTGGGCTTGGGCTTCTGCTCAGCGCAGGCTCTTGAGGCAGCTCAGCGGCAGCTCCCGGTGTCTACGGCCATACCACCCTGAACGCGCCCGATCTCGTCTGATCTCGGAAGCAAAGCAGGGTCGGGCCTGGTTAGTACTTGGATGGGAGACCGCCTGGGAATACCGGGTGCTGTAGGCATTTTTGCCTGTCGCTCTGTCTCTCTCGGTCTCTCGCTTTTGCCCGCGGCCCAGGCCGGTGTCCCGGGACAGGTACAGGTCCCCCACCCCCACCCTGGCACAGGTGGCCAGCCCCGAAACCAACGCCGCTGCGGTCGGTCGCTGGATCAGGGGCTGCCCTCCGTCTGCTTCCACCCCTCCCTCTCCCTCAGCCTCACCTTGACCCTCAGGCTCAACGTCAGGACCCATCTACACTCGTCGTTGCGGGCCCGGGCCGGCCATTCAGGCCCTAGGCTCGTGAGTCCTCCAGGCCAGCAGTGTCCGGGTGCCCTCGGGTCGGGGGTGGACGAGGCCGGAGACACGCCAAATGATGTCAGGGAACAAGGGCTTCGTCAAAAGGCGTGGCAGGATGTGTGCGGGCGTGGAGGTGTGTGTCTGGGTGGTTGCGCGTGTTTCTGTGTGTGTGCTCGGGCCCCCGTTGTCTCTGTGCGTGTGTGTGTGTGTGTGCGCGCTTGTGCCACTTTGTCTCTGTGTGTGTGTGTGAGTGTGTGTGCGTGTGTGTCTTTGGTGGGGCAGGGGAGTGTCAGGGTGGTGCGGTGGAGGGGCTTGGATGGGGTGGGGTGGGGTGCGTCGGGCAAAGGCAACCTATGGCCGTGCCTGCCCGCTGGCCCGTGTGCCTTGACGCTTCACCGTCTGCCTAAAAGCCCGTTGTGATCCTCCTCTCAAGCCTGCCTCACTAGCAAAGGTCCCAAAGACCTTCCCTGCAGTCTCCCGGCCCCGCGTTCCCCCCATCCCGTGCTGTCACCTCGGCAGCACCCGGCACCCGACGTGACACAGGCCCTGCCACCCAAATGCTCTCAGGTGGCAGCGGAGAGGGAGAAGCCTTCCGCCGTCGGCAGCCCGGCGGGGCCGGATTCTCCCGGCCCCCGAGGTTGCCCAGCACCACCTGAACCGTCTCTGTCCCTCGCTTGGCAAAGTCCAGCCCCAGGGACCTGCCGCCCCTTCCGTCTTCGTCCTCCTCCTCTTAATCTTCCTTGCGGTTGTCGTCTTCTTTTCCTTGACCCCCGCACCAACTCCCGCCGGCCGACTCCAGCGACTGTCCCCGGCGCTTCAGTGCCTGCCTGTGTGCCCGGTTGCCTCCCGTCCTTCCTCCCGGGGGCCCAGAGGCCTGTGAGGCAGGGCAGGAGCTCGGGCACTTCACCGAGCGGTGCAGGGTGCGTGGCTCCTGGGGGGCGGGGGGCGATTGCGCCCCCGGCGGGCCTCCCTTTGAAGACTGTGGGCCGTGGCTGCTCGGCTCCGGGGGAACCGACGGGACGTCTAGGGGATTCGCCGTTGGGTCGTGGTGCTCGGGGGTTGCGGGGGGGGAGGAGCCAGGTGAATGCGGTGTGGTAGGAGGACCTGGCTGTCTGTGCGTCTGTCTCCACCCCTCACCCCTTTTGACCAGCCTCCTCTCCCCCGCCCATCAGAAAGAAACCCTCAGTCCAGCTCTCCTGTCCAGCTCCACTCCTGGCCCACCCCCAGCATCTCCACGTCCGTCTTGGGGACCAGGACCCATCCCTGTGCGCCTGTGCCTGGTGGAGCGTCAGGGGCCCAGCAGCCTGCCCACCGAAGGCGACCAGCACCCCGTGGGAAGCCGTGCATCCGCAGTGAGCCGACCCGTGGGCCATCACGGCCAGGGGGCACTAGGGACCGCACGAGGCAAGGCCTCTTCTGGATCCCCGGCCCGGCACGCCGGCGGTGGGGACCGCCCAGACCGAGGTGACGCTGTTCCCGTCGGGTCTGGGAGCCTGCCTGTGCCTCCAAGAAAGGCAGCCAGCTGCGTTCCCCTGCACCGCACCGGCTGGCTCTGCGAGAGCTGCACGGGCACGGCACGGCACGGCACGGCACAGAACGGGACGACGACCACACCGTGGTAGTGTGAGAGACCAGCCAGGTCCATCCTTCCTTACCTCACCGTCCTGGTCCTGGACACCCGATGCAAGTGGAAGTAAAGGCAACTGCAAAGGAAAGGCAGGGAGGAGCAAGAGGCAGGCAGAGCGGGCGAGGGGCAAGCGGGATGAGGGGCGGGAGGGGGTGTGTACGGGACAGGGCCTCGCTGGCCGGAGGGTGGGGTTGGGGAAAGCAGGACGGTGGAGGAGCACAGAGCCCCGGGGCTGCTGTCCTGGCGTCCGTGGTGCCGGCGGGGCGGAGGCGGCTCGGACCCAGCCCGGCTTCCAGGCCAGGGCCCGGGTGTTGGGCTGCGGCTTCGGCTCAGCGCAGGCTCTTGAGGCAGCTCAGCGCCAGCTCCCTTCGTCTACGGCCATAACAGCCAGGGAGGAGGCCAGGGCTACGAATAGGTAAACAGTAACGAAGTTCGAGTTTGGTTTTGCTGGATTTGGCCAAGATTGACTTTAGATTTTTTTTTTTTCGAAGTTTGGGTTTTTGGTTTTGTTACTCTTTATGTATTTCTGGGCGAATTATTAATTAATTAATTAATTAATTTATTTATTTATTTCACTTCAGGGTCAGCCTCAGAATCTGGGTTCACTTCCGGATTACGGTTAGGTTTCGTGTTAGGGTTAGGTTTAGGGTCAGGTTTAGGCTTAGGGTACGGGTTATTGTTAGGGTTAGGGTCAGGGTTAGGCTTAGGGTACGAGTTAGGTTGAGGTTTCGTGTTAGGGTTAGACTTAGGGTTAGTGTTAGGTTTACGGTTAGGTTACGGTTCGGGTTAGGGTACGTGTTAGGTTTAGGGTTAGGGTTAGGGAAGGGGTAGGCTTAGTGTTAGGGTTACGGTAGGGGTACGTCTTAGGTTTAGGGTTAGGGTACGGGTTAGTGTTAGGGTTAGGGTTCGTGTTAGGGTTAGGGTTAGGGTTAGGCTACGGGTTAAGTTTAAGGTTAGGGTTAGGGAATTCCCAAGGCATCAGGGTTTTTTTAATAATTTTTTTTTTATGTATTTTAAAATTTTTCCATTTTTTTTCGTTTTTTTTTTTCCTGTTTTAATGTCTCGGTTATTTTACTATATTTTATTAATTATTTTTCGATTTTTTCCTATTTTTTTTTATTTTTGTGCAATCGGCTGCTAAGTGATCATCAGGGCAAGATTAAGGAAGTTCGAGTATGTTTCTGCTGGATTGGGGAGAGATTGATTTTAGATTTTTTTTGGTTTTGGAATTATTTATTTATTTATGGGCCAATTATTTATTTATTTATTTATGTGAGAATTATTTATTTATTTATTTATTTATTTCACTTTCGGGTCAGGGCGAGAGTCGGGGTTCACTTCCGGGTTAGGGTTAGGGTTCAGGTTAGGGTTAGGATTAGGGTTAGGGTACGGGTTAGGGCACGGGTTAGGGTTAGAGTTAGGTTTAGGGTTAGTGTTAGGTTTCGGGTTTGGGTTAGTGTGAGGTTTAGGATTAGGTTTACGGTTAGTGTTAGATTTTGGGTTAGGGTTAGGGTTAGGGTTAGCATTGGGATTAGGGTTAGGATTAGTGTTTGGGTTACGGTTAGTGTTAGTGTTAGGGTTACGGTTAGGGTTAGGGTTAGGGTTAGGGTTACAGTTACGGTTAGGGTTAGGGTTATGGTTACAGTTCTGGTTCGTGTTAGGGTTAGGGTTAGGGTTTGGGTTAGGGTTAGTGTTTGGGTTTGGGTTAACGTTAATGTTAGGGCTTGCGTTACGGTTAAGGTTAGGGTTAGGTTTAGGGTTAGGGTTTGGGTTTGGGTTAGGGTTAGGATTAGGGTGAGGGTTAGGGTTAGGGTTTGGGTTAGGGTTAGTGTTTGGGTTGGGGTAGGATTAGGGTTAGGTTGAGGGTTAGGGTTGGGATTTGGGTTAGGCATAGTGTCAGGGTTTGAGTTACGGTTAGGGTACGGTTTTGGATTTAGGTTAGTGTTACCGTTAGGGTTAGGGTTAGGGTTTGGGTTAGGGTTAGGGTTAGGGTTAGGGTTAGGGTGAGGGTTAGGGTTTAGGGTTAGGG
The DNA here is from genome assembly GCA_035773235.1 of Eospalax fontanierii. Taxonomy (NCBI): domain Eukaryota; kingdom Metazoa; phylum Chordata; class Mammalia; order Rodentia; family Spalacidae; genus Eospalax; species Eospalax fontanierii. Next base: position 393,500 of record CM069524.1, on the reverse strand, counting down.
TTTGCGTTTGGGTTAGTGTTAGGGTTAGGTTTAGGGTTAGGGTTTGGGTTAGCGTTAGGGTTTGGTTGGGTTTAGGTTTAGGGTTAGGGTTACTGTTTGGGTTACGGTTATGGTTAGGGATAGGGTTAGGGTTAGGGTTAGTGTTTGAGTTAGGGTTAGCGTCAGGTTTGGGTTTGGGTTAGGGTTAGGGTTAGGGTTTGGGTTAGGGTTTGGGTTAGGGTTAGGGTTAGGGTTAGGTTTAGGGTTTGGGTTTGGGTCATGGTTAGTGTTAGGGTTAGGGTTAGGATTTGCGTTAGGGTTATGATTATGTTTAGGGTTAGGGGTTAGGGTTAGGATTAGGGTTAGGGTTTGGGTTAGGGTCAAGGTCAGGGTTAGGGTTAGGGTTAGGTTGCCGGTTAGGGTTTGGGTTTGCGATAGGGTTAGTGTTAGGGTGAGGTTTAGGGTTTGGGTTAGGGTTAGAGTTACGGTTAGGGTTAGGTTTAGGGTCAGGCTCAGCCTCAGGGTTTGGGTTAGGGTTAGGGTTAGTGTTAGGTTTAGGGTTTGGGTTTCAGTTAGGGTTACGGTTAGGGTTAGGGTTTGCCTTTGGGTATGGGTTAGGATTAGGGTTATGGTTAGAATTAGGGTTAGGGTTTGGGATAGGGTTAGGGTTAGGTACAGGGTTAGGGACAGGTTTAGGGTTTGTATTAGGGTTTTGGTATGGGTTTTGGTTAGGGTTAGGTTTAAGGTTTGGGTTAGGTTTAGTGTTAGTTTAGGGTTAGGTTTAGCGTTACGGTTAGGCTTTGGGTTAGGGATAGGGTTTGAGTTACGGTTAGTGTTTGCAATAGGGTTAGGGTTTGGGTTTGGGTTAGGGTTAGGTTAGGGTTAGGGTTAGGGTTAGGGTTAGGGTTTGGGTTAGGGTTAGGGTTTGGGTTAGGGTTAGGTTTAGTGTTAGGGTTAGGGTTAAGTTTAGGGTTAGGGTTAGGGTTAGAGTTAGGGTTAGGGGTTAGAGTTAGGGTTAGGTTTTGTGTGAGGGTTTGGGTTAGGGTTAAGGTTATTGTTAGTGTTAGGATTAGTGTTAGGGTTAGGGGTTAGGGTTAGGGTTAGCGTTATGGTTTGGGTTTGGGTTAGGGTTAGGGTTCCGTTTAGGGTTAGGGTTAGGGTTTAGGGTAGGGCTTAGGGTTAGGGTTTGCCTAAGGGCTAGGGTTAGTGTTATTATTTCGGTTTGGTTTACGGTTAGGGTTAGTGTTAGGGTTATTGTTAATGTTAGTGTTAGGGTTTGGGTTAGGGTTAGGGTTAGAGTTAGGGTTAGGTTTAGGGTTAGCGTTTAGGTTTGGGTTAGGTTTAGGGATAGGTTTAGGGTTAGGATTAGGGTTAGGTTTAGGGTTAGGATTTTGGTTAGGGTTTGGGTTTGGGTGAGGGTTAGGGTTAGGTTTTGGGTTAGGGTAAGGTTTATGGTAAGAGTTAGGGTTTGAGTTTGGGTTAGGGTTAGGGTTAGGGTTAGGGTTACGGTTTGGGTTAGGGTTAGGGTTAGGATTAGGATTTGGGTTAGGCTTAGGGTTACGGTTTTGGTTAGGGGTTTGGGTAAGGGTTAGGGTTAGGTTTAGGGTTGGGGTTAGATTTAGGGTTAGGGTTTGTGTTTGGGTAAGTGTTAGGGTTAGGGTTAGTATTTGAATTTGGGTTAAGGTGAGGGTTAGGGTTAGGGTTTGGGTTAGGGTTAGGCTTAGGGTTTGGATTTGGGTTAGGGTTAGGGTTAGGGTTAGGGTTAGGGTTTGGTTTAGGGTTAGGTTTAGGGTTAGATTTAGGGTTTGGGTTTGGGTTAATGTTAGGGTTAGGGATAGGGTTAGCGTTAGGGTTAGCGTTAGGGTTTGGGTTAGGTGTTAGGGTTAGGCTTAGGTTTGGTTTAGCGTTTGGGTTAGGGTTAGGTTTAGAGTTAGGTTTAGGGTTAGGGTAAGCGTTACAGTTTGGATTAGGGTTAGGGTTAGTGTTAGGGTTAGGGTTTGGTTTAGGCTTAGGATTAGGGTAAGGGTTTCGTTTAGGTTTAGGGTAGGGTTAGGGTTTGGGTTTGGCTTAGGCTAAGGGTTTTGGTTATGATTAGGGTTAGGGGTAAAGATTAGGGTTAGGGTTAGGTGTTAGGTTTAGTGTTAGGGTTAGAGTTACGGGTTAGGGGTTACGGTTAGGGTTAGGGTTAGGTTTCTGGTTTGTGTTAGGGTTAGGGTTAGTGTTAGGGTCAGGGTTTGTGTTAGGGTTAGGGTTAGGGTTAGTGTTTGGGTTTCGGTTAGGGTTAAGTTTAGGTTTACGGTTAGGGTTTGGGGTAGGTTTAGGGTTAGGGTTAGGGTTAGGTTTTAGTGTTAGTGTTAGTGTTAGGGTTAGGGTTTGCTTTAGGATTCGGTTTAGAGTTAGGGTTAGGGTTGGTGTTAGGTTTAGGGTTTGGGTTAGGGTTAGGTTTAGGGTTAGGATTTGGGTTAGGGTTAGGGTTAGGGTTTGGGTTTGGGTTAGGGTTAGGGTTAGGGTTAGGGTTAGGGTTAGGGTTAGGGTTTGGTTTAGGCTTAGGATTAGGGTAAGGGTTTCGTTTAGGGTTAGGGTTTGGGTTTGGGTTAGGCTAAGGGTTTGTGTTAGGGTTAGGATTAGGGTTAGGGTTTGGGCTTGGGTTAGGCTAAGGGTTTGGGTTAGGGTTAGGATTAGGGTTAGGGTTTGGGTTTGGGTTAGGGTTAGGTATAAGGTTTGGGTTAGATTTAATGTTAGTTTAGGTTTAGGTTTAGCATTAGGGTTAGGGTTTGGGTTAGGGTTAGGGTTTGAGTTAGGGTTAGTGTTTGGGTTAGGGTTAGAGTTTCGGTTTGGGTTAGGGTTAGGTTAGGGTTAGGGTTAAGTTTAGGGTTTGGAATAGGGTTAGGCTTAGGGTTAGGGTTTTGGTTAGGGGTTTGGGTTATGGTTAGCTTTTGGTTTAGGGTTGGGTTAGGTTTAGGGTTAGGGTTTGTGTTTGAGTAAGGGTTAGGGTTAGGGTTTGTATTTGAGTTTGGGTTAAGGTGAGGGTTAGGGTTAGGGTTTGGGTTAGGGTTAGGGTTAGGGTTTGTGTTTGGGTTAGGGTTAGGTTTAGTGTTCGGGTTTGGGTTAGGGTTAGGGTTAGCGGTTATGTTTAGGGTTAGGGTTAGGGTTAGGGTTAGGGTTAGGGTCTGGCTTTGGGTTAGGGTTAGGGTTAGGGTTAGGATTAGGGTTAGGGTTTGGGTTTGGGTTTGAGTTTCGGTTAGGTTTAGGGTTAGGTTTAGGGTTAGTGTTAGGGTTGGGGTTTGGATTAGGGTTAGGGTTAATGTTATGGTTAGGGTTAGATTTAGGGACAGGTTTAGGGTAAGGGTTTGGATTTGAGTTAGGGTTAGCGTTAGAGTTTGGGTTTGGGTTTGGGTTAGGGTTAGGGTTAGGGTTATATTTATGGTTAGGGTAAGGGTTTGGGTTTGGGTTAGGGTTAGGGTTAGGGTTTGGGTTTGGGATAGGGTTACGGTTAGGATTAGGGTGAGGGTTAGGGTTAGGGTTAGGGTTTGGGTTAGGGTTACATTCATGGTTAGGGTAAGGGTTTGGGTTTGGGTTAGGGTTAGGGTTAGGTTTAGGGTTTGGGTTAGGGTGAGGGTTAAGGTTAGGGTTTGAGTTAGGGTTAGGGTTAATGTTATGGTTAGGGTTAGGTTTAGGGATAGGGTTAGGTTTAGGGTTAGGGTTTGAGTTAGGGTTAGCGTTAGGGTTTGGGTTTGGGTTAGGGTTAGGGTTAGGGTTTGGGTTAGGGTTAGGGTTAGTGTTAGGGTTTGGGTTTGGGTCAGGGTTAGTGTTAGGGCTAGGGTTAGGGTTAGGTTTTGGGTTTGGGTTAGGGTGAGGGTTAAGATTAGGGTTTGGGTTAGTGTTAGGGTTAGGGTTTGGGTTTGGGTTACGGTTAGGTTTAAGTTTTGGGTTAGATTTAATGTTAGTTTAGGGTTCGTTTTAGCGTTAGGGTTAGGGTTTGGGTTAGGGTTAGGGTTTGAGTTAGGGTTAGTGTTTGGGTTAGGGTTAGAGTTTGGGTTTGGGTTAGGGTTAGGTTAGGGTTAGGGTTAAGTTTAGGGTTTGGAATAGGGTTAGGCTTAGGGTTAGGGTTTTGGTTAGGGGTTTGGGTTATGGTTAGGTTTTGGTTTAGGGTTGGGGTTAGGTTTAGGGTTAGGGTTTGTGTTTGGGTATGGGTTAGTGTTAGGGTTTGTATTTGAGTTTGGGTTAAGGTGAGGGTTAGGGTTAGGGTTGGGGTTAGGGTTAGGGTTAGGGTTTGTGTTTGGGTAAGGGTTAGGGTTAGGGTTTGGATTTGGGTTATGGTTAGAGTTAGGGTTAGGGTTTTTGTTAGGGTTAGGTGTAGGGTTAGAATTAGGTTTTGGTTTTGGGTTAGGGTTAGGGTTAGTGTTGGGGTTTGGGTTAGGGTTAGGGTTAGCGGTTATGTTTAGGGTTAGGGTTAGGGTTAGGGTTAGGGTCTGGCTTTGGGTTAGGGTTAGGGCTGGGGTTAGGATTAGGGTTAGGGTTAGGATTAGGGTTAGGGTTTGGGTTTGGGTTTGAGTTTCGGTTAGGTTTAGGGTTAGGTTTAGGTTTAGTGTTAGGGTTTGGGTTTGGATTAGGGTTAGGGTTAATGTTATGGTTAGGGTTAGATTTAGGGATAGGTTTAGGGTAAGGGTTTGGATTTGAGTTAGGGTTAGCGTTAGGGTTTGGGTTTGGGTTAGGGTTAGGGTTAGGGTTGGGGTACGGGTTGGGGTTTGGGTTTGGGTCATGGTTAGTGTTGTTAGGGTTAGGGTTAGGGTTAGGATTAGATTTTGGTTTTGGGTTAGGGTGAGGGTTAAGATTAGGGTTTGGGTTAGGGTTAGGATTAGGGTTTGGGTTTGGGTTAGGGTTAGGGTTATGGTTAGGATTTGGGTTAGGTTTAGGTTTAGGGTTTGGGTTAGGGTGAGTGTTAAGGTTAGGGTTTGAGTTAGGGTTAGGGTTAGGGTTAGGGTTTGGGTTAGGATTAGGGTTAGGGTTTGGGTAAGGTTTAGGGTTAGGGTTAGGTTTTGGGTTTGGGTTAGGGTGAGGGTTAAGGTTAGGGTTTGGGTTAGTGTTAGGGTTAGGGTTTGGGTTTGGGTTAGGGTTAGGGTTAGGGTTATATTTATGGTTAGGGTAAGGGTTTGGGTTTGGGTTAGCGTTAGGGTTAGGGTTTGGGTTTGGGATAGGGTTAGGGTTAGGATTAGGGTGAGGGTTAGGGTTAGGGTTAGGGTTTGGGTTAGGGTTACATTCATGGTTAGGGTAAGGGTTTGGGTTTGGGTTAGGGTTAGGGTTAGGTTTAGGGTTTGGGTTAGGGTGAGGGTTAAGGTTAGGCTTTGAGTTAGGGTTAGGGTTAATGTTATGGTTAGGGTTAGGTTTAGGGATAGGGTTAGGTTTAGGGTTAGGGTTTGAGTTAGGGTTAGCGTTAGGGTTTGGGTTTGGGTTAGGGTTAGGGTTAGAGTTTGGGTTAGGGTTAGGGTTAGTGTTAGGGTTTGGGTTTGGGTCAGGGTTAGTGTTAGGGCTAGGGTTAGGGTTAGGTTTTGGGTTTGGATTAGGGTGAGGATTAAGATTAGGGTTTGGGTTAGGGTTAGGTTTTTGGTTTGGGTTAGGGTTAGGGTTAGGGTTAGGGTCAGGGTTAGGGTTAGGTTTAGGGTTTGGGTTAGGGTGAGTGTTAAGGTTAGGGTTTGAGTTAGGGTTACGGTTAGGGTTAGCGTTTGGGTTAGGGTTATGGTTAGGATTTGTTTAAGGGTTAGGCTTAGGGTTAGGTTTTGGGTTTGGGTTAGGGTGAGGGTTAAGTTTAGGTTTTGGGTTAGTGTTAGGGTTAGGGTTTGGGTTTGGGTTAGGGTTAGGGTTAGTGTTAGGGTTTGGGTTAGGGTTAGGTTTAGGGTTAGGGTAAGGGTTTGGTTTTGGGTTAGGGTTAGGGTTAGGATTTGTGTTTGGGTTAGCTTTAGGGTTAGGGTTAAGGTTAGGTTTAGGGTTTGTTTTAGCGTTAGGGTTAGGGGTTAATGTTCGGGTTAGGGTTAGGGTTAGTGCTTATTGTTTGTGTTAGGATTAGGGTTAGGGTTAGGGGTGAGGGTTAGGGTTAGCGTTATGGTTTGGGTTTGAGTTAGGGTTAGGGTTCCGTTTAGGGTTAGGGTTAGGGTTCAGGGTAGGGCTTAGGGTTAGGGTTTGCCTAAGGGCTAGGGTTAGTGTTATTATTTCGGTTTGGTTTACGGTTAGGGTTAGTGTTAGGGTTATTGTTAATGTTAGTGTTAGGGTTTGGGTTAGGGTTAGGGTTAGAGTTAGGGTTAGGGTTAGGGTTAGCGTTTAGGTTTGGGTTAGGTTTAGGGATAGGTTTAGGGTTAGGATTAGGGTTAGGTTTAGGGTTAGGATTTGGGTTAGGGTTTGGGTTTGGGTGAGGGTTAGGGTTAGGTTTTGGGTTTAGGGTAAGGTTTATGGTAAGAGTTAGGGTTTGAGTTTGGGTTAGGGTTAGGGTTAGGGTTAGGGTTACGGTTTGGGTTAGGGTTAGGGTTAGGATTAGGATTTGGATTAGGCTTAGGGTTACGGTTTTGGTTAGGGATTTGGGTAAGGGTTAGGGTTAGGTTTAGGGTTGGGGTTAGATTTAGGGTTAGGGTTTGTGTTTGGGTAAGTGTTAGGGTTAGGGTTAGTATTTGAATTTGGGTTAAGGTGAGGGTTAGGGTTAGGGTTTGGGTTAGGGTTAGGCTTAGGGTTTGGATTTGGGTTAGGGTTAGGGTTAGGGTTAGGGTTTGGTTTAGGGTTAGGTTTAGGGTTAGATTTAGGGTTTGGGTTTGGGTTAGGGTTAGGGTTAGAGATAGGGTTAGCGTTAGGGTTTGGGTTAGGTGTTAGGGTTAGGCTTAGGTTTGGTTTAGCGTTTGGGTTAGGGTTTGGTTTAGAGTTAGGTTTAGGGTTAGGGTAAGCGTTACAGTTTGGATTAGGGTTAGGGTTAGTGTTAGGGTTAGGGTTTGGTTTAGGTTTAGGATTAGGGTAAGGGTTTCGTTTAGGTTTAGGGTAGGGTTAGGGTTTGGGTTTGGCTTAGGCTAAGGGTTTTGGTTATGGTTAGGGTTAGGGGTAAAGATTAGGGTTAGGGTTAGGTGTTAGGGTTAGTGTTAGGGTTAGAGTTATGAGTTAGGGGTTACGGTTAGGGTTAGGGTTAGGTTTCTGGTTTGTGTTAGGGTTAGGGTTAGTGTTAGGGTTAGGGTTTGTGTTAGGGTTAGGGTTAGGGTTAGGGTTTGGGTTTCGGTTAGGGTTAGGGTTAGGGTTTGAGTTAGGGTTACGGTTAGGGTTAGCGTTTGGGTTAGGGTTATGGTTAGGATTTGTTTAAGGGTTAGGCTTAGGGTTAGGTTTTGGGTTTGGGTTAGGGTGAGGGTTAAGTTTAGGTTTTGGGTTAGTGTTAGGGTTAGGGTTTGGGTTTGGGTTAGGGTTAGGGTTAGTGTTAGGGTTTGGGTTAGGGTTAGGTTTAGGGTTAGGGTAAGGGTTTGGTTTTGGGTTAGGGTTAGGGTTAGGATTTGTGTTTGGGTTACGGTTAGTGTTAGGGTTAGGGGTAAGGCTTAGGGTTAGGGTTAGTGTTAGGTCTTGGATTAGGGTCAGGGTTAGGGTTAGTGTCAGGGTTTGGGTTAGGGTCAGGTTTAGGGTTAGTGTTAGTGTCAGGGTGAGGGTTTGGGTTAAGGTTAGTGTTAGAGTTCGGGTTTTGTTAGGTTTAGGGTTAGGGATAGGGTTTGGATTTGGGTTAGGGTTAGGGTTAGGTTTAGGGTTAGGATTAGGGTTAGATTTATGGTTAGGGTTTGTGTTACGGTTTGGGTTTGGTTTCGGGTTAGGGTTAGACTTAGGTTTTGCGTTTGGGTTTGGGTTTGGGTTTGTGTTAGAGTAAGTGTTAGGGATAGGATTATGGTTTGGATTTGGGTTAGGGTGAGGCTTAGGGTTAGGTTTGGGTTAGGGTTAGGGTTAGGTTTTGGGTTTGGGTTAGGGTTAGTTTTAGGGTTTGGGTTAGGGTTAGGTTTAGGATTAGGTTTAGGGTTTGGGTTTGGGTTAGGTTTAGGGTTAGGGTTAGGGTTTGGGTTAGGGTTAGGGTTAGTGTTAGGGCTTAGGATTAGGGTTAGGGTTCGGGTTAGGGTTTTGATTAGGGCAAGGGTTAGGGTTAGGGTCAGGGTTTGGGTTAGGGTTAGGTTTAGGGTTAGTGTTAGTGTCAGCGTTAGGGTTTAGGTTAGGGTTAGTGTTAGGGTTTGGGTTTGGGTTAGGTTTAAGGTTAGTGTTAGGGTTTGGGTTAGGGTTAGGTTTAGGGTTAGAGTTAGGGTTTGGGTTTGGGTTTGGGTTAGGGTTAGGGTTAGGATTATGGTTGGGGTTAGGGTTAGCGTTATGGTTAGGGATTAGGTTTAGTGTTACGGCTAGGCTTAGAGTCTGTCTTCGTGTTAAGGTTAGGGTCAGGGTTACGGTTAGTGTTAGGGTCAGGGTCAGGATTTGGGTTAGGGTTAGGGTTGGGTTAGTGTTAGGGTCAGGGTCAGGGTCAGGATTTGGGTTAGGGTTAGGGTTAGAGTTAGGGTTTGCGTTTGGGTTAGGGTTAGGGTTAAAGTTAGGGTTTGCGTTTGGGTTAGGGTTAGGTTTAGGGATAGGGTTAGGGTTTCGGTTAGGGTTAGGGTTACGTTTTGGGTTTTGTTTTGGGTTTCGGTTAGGTTTAGGGTTAGTGTTAGGGTTTGGGTTTGGGTTAGGGTTAGATTTAGGGTTAGGGATAGGGTTAGTGTTAGGGTTAGGGATTGAGTTAGGGTTAGCATTAGGGTTTGCGTTTGGGTTAGGTTTAGGGTTAGGATTAGGGTTTGGTTTAGGGTTATGTTTAGGGTTTATGTTTGGGTTTGGGTCAGGGTTAGTGTTAGGGTTAGGGTTAGGGTTTGGGTTAGGGTTAAGTTTAGGGTTATGTTTAGGGGTTAGTGTTAGAGTTATGGTTACTGTTAGGATTTGTGTTTGGGTTTGGTTTAGGAGTAGGGTAAGGGTTAGGGAAGGGGTTAGGGTATGGGTTTGGGTTAGGGTTAGGGTTAGGGTTTGTGTTAATGTTAGGCTTAGCGTTTGGGTTTGGGTTAGGGTTACGGTTAGGGTTAGGGATAGGGTTAGGGTTTGGGTTAGGGATAGGGTCAGGGTTAGGGTTAGGGTTTGGGTTAGGGATAGGGTCAGGGTTAGGGTTAGGGTTTGGCTTAGGGTTAGGTTTCGGGTTAGGGTTTGGGTTAAGGTTAGGTTTAGGGTTAGGGTTAGGGTTAGGTTTAGGGTTAGGTTTAGGGTTAGGGTTAAGATTTGGGTTTGGGTTTGGCTTAGGGTTACGGTTAGGGTTAGGGTTTCTGTTAGGGTTAGGATTAGGGTTAGGGTTAGTGTTAATGTTAGGGTTAGGGTTTGGGTTTCGGTTAGGGTTAGGGTTAAGGTTAGCGATAGGGTTTGGTTTGGGTTAGGGTTTGGGTTAGGGTTTACGTTAGGTTTAGGTTTAGGCTTTGTGTTTGGGTTAGGCTTAGGGTTAGGGTGATGGTTTGGGTTAGGGTTAGGTTTAGGGTTAGGGTTAGGTTTAATGTTTAGGGTTTTGGTTTGGGTAAGGGTTAGGGATAGGGTTAGGGTTTGGAGTTGGGTTAGGTTGAGGGTTAGGGTTAGGGTTTGGGTTAGGGTTACGGTTAGGCTTTGGGTTAGGTTTAGGGTTAGGTTTAGGGTTAGGGTTTGAGTTAGGGTTAGGTTTAGAGTTAGGGTTAGGGTTTGTGTTTGGGTTAGGTTTAGGGTTAGGGTTAGGTTTTGGGTTAGGGTTAGGGTTAGGGTTAGGGGTTAGCGTTAGGGTTAGGGTTAATGTTAGGGTTTGGGTTTGCGTTAGGTTTAGGTTTAGTGTTAGCCTTAGGGTTTGGTTTGCGTTAGGGTTAGGTTTAGGGTTACGGTTTGGGTTAGGGTTAGGGTTAGGAATAGGTTTAGTTTTAGTGTTTTGTTTAGGGTTAGGGTTAGGTATATTGTTAGGGTTTGGATTAGGGTTAGGGATAAGGTTACGGTTAGGTTTAGGGTTAGGGTTAGGTTTATTGTTTAGGTTAGGGTTTGAGTTAGGTTTAGGGATAGGGTTAGGGTTATGGTTAGGGTTTGAGTTAGGGTTAACGTTAGGGTTTGGGTTCGGGTTAGTGTTCGGGTTAGGGTTTTGGTTAGTGTTAAGGTTAGGGTTAGGTTTAGTTTTTGGGTTAGGGTTAGGGACAGGTTTAAGGTTAGGTTTAGGGTTATGGTTTGGGTGTGGGTTAGGGTTATTTTTATGTTTAGGGTTAGGATTAGGGTTAGATTTAGGGTTAGGGTTTCGGTTTGGGTTAGGGTTAGGGTCAGGGCTAGGGTCACGTTCAGGCTTTGGTTTAGGGTTAGGGTGAGGGTTAGGGTTAGGGGTTAGAGTTAGAGTTAGGGTTAGGGTTTGGGTTTGGGTTTGGGTCAGGGTTAGGATTAGGGTTAGGGTTAGAGTTAGGGTTAGTGTTTGGGTTAGGGTAAGGGTTTGAGTTAGGGTTAGGGTTAGGTTTAGTGTTAGGTTTAGGGTTAGGTTTGGGTTAAGATTTGGGTTGGGGTTTGGGTTTGTCTTAGGATTAGGGTTAGGGTTACGATTAGTGTTAGGTGTTAGGGATTAGTGTTAGGGTTAGTGTTAGGGTTAGTGTTAACGTTAAGGTTAGGGTTTGGGTTTGGGTTAGTGTTAGGTTTAGTGTTAGCGTCAGGGTTTGGTTTGGGTTAGGGTTTGGGTTAGGGTTTACGATAGGTTTAGGTTTAGGCTTTGTGTTTGGGTTAGGGTTAGGGTTAGGGTGATGGTTTGGGTTAGGGTTAGGTTTAGTGTTAGGGTTAGGTTTAGGGTTTAGGGTTTGGGTTTGGGTAAGGGTTAGGGTTAGGGTTAGTTTTTGGAGTTGGGTTAGGGTGAGGGTTAGAGTTAGGGTTTGGGTTAGGGTTACCATTAGGCTTTGTGTTAGGGTTAGGGTTAGGGTTAGGGTTTGGGTTAGGGTTAGGTTTAGAGTTAGGGTTAGGGTTTGGGTTTGGGTTAGGGT